>LYUA01000997.1:202875-213438 GCA_002093875.1 Calopteryx splendens | reverse complement strand
ATAAGATAGATGTGATTAATATTCGTTCCACTCCTGGCAGATTGATGTTAGTATTTAGGGTTACATCAAAATATAAATTTTTGCATTAAACAGCAAAAATATCAGTGTATTAGTCTACACAAATTCGACTACATGCGGGCAGCATGGGATACTGGAGAAATAATTTTTTGTGATAAAAAATAAAAGAGGTAGGTTGAGGAATGAGTAGGCCAAGAAAAAAATAACGTGGATACTGTGGCACTAGATGAATTCAAAATAAGTATGCTTCGTTGGTTTGTTCATACTGGTAGAATGGACGACAAATTAACGCCAAACTTACATTTGAGAGAGGAGTAAATGGTTTGAGAGGAAGGGATATGCCAGTAAACTCGTAGGTGAAGACGGTTGAAGAGACTCTCAAGACACGGAACATTAGAAGTTCCAGGAAGGGAAGAAAAAACATTATTGAAATAAAAGCGAAAGGAGTGTGAAAGGATATGAAAGTGTGGAAGAAAACGATAAAAGAAGTCAGTCTTCTCAAACACATTTTAAATGTACCCACTCCGAAACGGAACGGCGTTTAACGTACGTGATAAGTTTTTACCGAAAATATTAATTTGTTTCATTCCACTGGGACTATCTTACTTGCTTCTGTTCTCCTTTGGGATATCACAATAATCGGTATATTTCCATGTAGCCCCGTGACATGATTATAAGGCCAACTGGATGGTTAAATTAAAACATTGTTATTGGTCGAGGTTTTTCTAGCCTCTTTTACATTCTCCTTCGACATAGTACATTCTTAGATGACCTATGAATCTTAAGTGCTGGTGAGTGTCAATAGGTAAAGACTAATAGGAATACCGTAGTGTTCTCTGTTTCAAATATGAAAACCGTTGGAAAATCAAACCAGAGAATAAGTTAAGCCATAGATACCTGCAGCTGAAGGTAGATGCTGAAGATCACATGGGAATATAAAGTGATAAACGAGGAGGCGTAAAGGAGAGAAGCCCATTTGGAGCACTTCAAGGAAAGGAAGAATCAGATAAGTTGGGCACGCCTTGAGATAAACAAAGAATTTTTTAGGGGTTTATAACAAGAGAATATTTCACGAGCAAGACTAAGGTACGCAATGCGGCAATACAATGGTACGCAAAATAAATTAATAGGAATAAAGAAAGAACATACCAAGACATATTTTTACGGAAATAATTTTAATTCAAAGACATAGGGCACCTGAGTGCCTTGACAATATAATGAAAACAACTATTAGCCAATAATGCGATTTATCCGTCACAAATGTTGAACTATCGTAAATATTTCCATTTAAATTTTATTATATCCTGGCAAGATAGTAAACTTTCACCGAATATGCGTGGACATTTAACACTAATTTTCCATTCTTTCTGATTAATTTTGCCATATTTTCCTAAACGTTTCTCCCAGGATTATACACAAGTATTCACGCATCATTCATTGCTGTAGATCTGAGGATTTTTTCACGCTTTGACCTTGGTCTGGATTTGGGCAAGTATCATCAGCACATATCAACGATTGGCGCTGCACTTCAATCATAAGGAGGTCTACTGTTGAATAATAGCGAATTTTTTCAATGGTACGCTGCTCATTGGAGTTGAAAATTCTCCACTAACACCATTGAATGTGAGGCAATGCTATATCCACCCGCACACATGTGTCCAGTTGTACTGTGCATACGACTTGGTTGCGGAATTAAAAAAGAAAAACAAGTTTATGGAGTATCACCGAAATCGATATTCCATGAGAACCGGTAGAATGATAGGGAAAGATCAATTCTAAATTTTCTGGATGACCTTCCCAGAGACATGGAGAGGTATCGGGTACATTTGTAATGGGTAATGAAAAATGGCATATAAACACGTTTATTAATACGTTATGCAGTCAATTTTCGATGGAAAGAAGTAGAACTGTCAAAACATAGTAGTCAGTACGCTCCTAAAGTTTTGAATTTCCGAGTTTGGCCGACTTTCCAGGTTTCTCAGGTAAAAACCTCAATTTTTTCAGACGAAAAATTCCGCCAGGGCAACTTACTGCATCGTAAATAAGGCGCAATTTTGAAGAGAGAGCAGAAATTTTCGGCTTAAAATGCAGTCACACAGCAGAGGACAAGTATGCTGTAATATGTATTGATATGTGTTGCTTCATGACTATCATATGATAACTCGTGCCCGATTTATGATAAAACAGCTCTTTTACCAGCCACCTGTTTAAGAATAATTTCATTAAAAGTGTCTTTTTTCCGATATTTTGAAGCATAAAAATTCATAGCTTCAAGAAATTATGTAAATGTATAAAAAACCTGCACAGGCAGTAAAAAGATTAAAGCCACTCAGTTAATAATATTAATTGCTTGATAGTGTTAAACTCTCACACACGTCCTTTCAGAGCTTACCATTATCAAGCAATTAATATTAAAAACTGTGTGATGCTTATTTAATTACGGACTGTGGGGTTTTATTTGCATATCAAGGCCATAAGAGCTCATATAACTTTACGAATAAACAAATTACAGCATATTCCTATCACTTTCCAAGTTTTTAAGAACAATATTTACCTCTATAATTTTTTAAGGTATTCCATATTTTCATAGCTTGTTGCAATCCTGTAGAAGGTATCCGAAATAGAAATACAGGATGTTTCAAATGAGCATCAGCTTTAAACCATGGTATCATTATTTATAGAAACACACATTCTTTTCCGTGAGCAGAACGTCACTCCGCTCCAGCCATTATATAAAACTAATGCGAAACTCCAACTTCCACTGTCCAACTGAGTCTGTCAGACGGTGAGGACGGGCTGAACCCACTTCCATAAAGATTGCGCCCGGCAGTGCAGTCTATGCGAGCTTTCTTTTCTTACATTATACATCCGAGGTCTGCTTACAACTACATAAACGACCGAACGACCAACTTAGGAGAAACAATTTGCAGAAACTTAGCCCGTTTGTTTTGCAAAACGCTCATCCGAAAGTATATTAATCGTTCTGACGCAGGCATTTCAATTGTAATCAATTTAACATAAAGCACCTATAGGTTAAAATACATAATATATCGTCACATAAAACCAATAGAAACACATAATTAATTGTTGGGCTTTAAGGCAAAACAGTCCGAAAACCACGTATCTGATTTCCAATTACCTACTTATTTCCTGGCAATAATTTATGCATGTTCATACGTCATGTAATACTTAAAGTGGTGCTTCATCTTCAAACATTATTGTGCACACACTATAATTACTTAGTTAACTGAAAGTTCAGCGCACATAACTTCGCGATAAATTTTCTCCTCAACTCAAGAATTTCTTTGTCTTTAAATTGATTTTTATCAATTCCATTCATCACTGGTCGTATCCACGAGTTGAGCTGCGGACGAAAATCCGGGTTGGGGACCAATGACGATTCTAGGGTCACCCATCTATTTTAGTCGACGCTGGCTTTGATTGACTTAAGTCAAGCGATTCCGTTTCTTGAAGGGATATGCCACCCAGCATTGATCCGATAGGATAGTTGGGGTGACCGAGTAGATCCATGACGTCACTTGGAGTCCAAAAGTTTTGCTTACATTACTCCCGACAAAATTCGAATGGCACGAATTGAAAATGGTATGAAATTCGAAGGCAATCCGAAAAATTAGGTTCCCCATGATTACTGACTTTGTTCAATTACTTACAAATACAACTGGGCGTGATAGAAGAACGAGAAATTACACACCACGAAAATTGCATTGAAATGGAAATTAAAAACTTAATCAATTTTTCCGTTCAATTATGCGCACAATTTTGAGCGAAAAAATCATATTTTTTCGAAGTTGAACGTTTCTGTTGACCGAAACCAAAAATGCGAGCAGCTAAAATCGTTTGAATTGCTGAATGAGCGAGGCCTTGCATGCATGTTTATGGAGGGAATTCATGGAATGGAGTTTTTCGTAGCAATGGGATCATTCAAATGCAGATTGAAATTGAGCAACGACCCCGAATTCAGGAGCAGCTAGAGGGTAAAATAATGAAGTCGTATCTTCGAGGGAAAAAATTGGGTATCACCTCCAAATAAGAAATAGGATTTTAAATAGAGTTCGCAGAATAAACATACTTCTCGTTACAACACTATCATGAATTGATGACCCCTGGATGAAAGCGCCTGCCGTCCAATGTGAAAATTTCACCGTCCATTTATTTATGAAAATATATTCAACTCATATGCAGATTACTCAAATGATATTTCCAATAATTCAGTTAACGATCGGTCTATTCACCAACAAAAAAAACAATTATTTCATTTACATATCTTTTTATTCATGACTACACACTTCTGGCCAATAAATTTCACCTAGCGAGGAAATCACCTAATTTCCATCCCTTCCATGGATTTTGAATCTTTATGATAGTGTCATCTGATTAATATTTTTTCTGCACGATGCTCACAGGCCGTTCCCATGCTCGAATTTTTCCTTTCACTATCGAGGCTCATAACTTTCTACGTACGTCATCTCTCCCTTACGATCGTGAATAATATCTTATTTCGCAATTATGAGATACTATTGGTTCGTTAAAGTATCTTGAAGTTTCCAGCCTTATAATACGTGTTTGATACCGAATTATGCATGCAGTAACTTTTTTTAGATAAATCCATCCACAAATTAATTCAAAATTCCTCAGATGTTAGAGATCAAAGCAGCTCTTTTAAAACTATTTGAGATCGGAATTAGTCCTAAATATGAATGAATGATGTCCTGTCTGCTTAACTCCAACCATATATCTTTAGCAAAATCTAATAATGACGATTTAATAACTTCCAGGGCCAAGCAATAATTTTCCGTACGTTCTAGTGAAGACTTAAACCCATTATGTGTAAACTCGCGGTGATCTCATGATTATGTCTCCTGGAAAGTTTTATTCTTCTTTACCCACAGTTAAAGTTCACTCTTTTTCTGCTACAAATCATTATGATACAATGAAAGACTTCATACATCAAAGAACACTCTCTTATAGCCGTACTTTATCTAATTTGTATGATATTTTAGTTTTTACACATTAAAACTTAAACGAATAAATTATTTATCCGAGAATACAAAGCAGTCTAACGCCGTACTTCCGTTTACCCATGAAGTTGGTGTGATCGCTCCGAGTGTTCCTGCCCTGCGGTACAAGGCAAGGGGGAAACATTTTCAAAAGCCGATTTGAGTCATGTGGGCAGCGCCCACTCAATATGCAACTCCTCTCATTAACCACCAAAACACGCCGGCATGCAATTAGCAAAGTTATGCCTCTCACCCATTCAATAACTTCCCTGTTCCCGAATAAAGAGAACGGAATTATTTTACGCCCACTCCGCAGCAGCAATTGGATTCAAAAAGAAAATAGCCTCATCGGAGTTTCAAGTTTCCCCCTTGTCGCCCATAGGCCTCTCTCTCCCCAAACTTGAGAGTCCCATCCTTCCGGGAGAGCCTCTGCCCTCTTCCGTGAGCCTCAGAAACATTAAATGAAACGTTTCCAGAGATTTGACTTCGCTGCAGAGGAGAGAGCCTTAAGTGAGGAGGATGGAGGGGGGGGTGGAGAATGAGATCAGGGTTTCGGGGGTTGCATGAGGAAGAAAGGGGGGGTGGTTTAGCAGTGAGGTCTGGGAAGCTGTTGCGGTCGAACAAGAATAAGGGCGGGTCCGGAAGGGTCGAGCGAGGGTGGGTTCCCGGGAGAGGGGGAATAAAACTTATAGCCTCTCGGGGGTTATTTCCAGCAGTATTCCACAGTCGTCTCATATGACAACAAAATATTCAATTCACTTTCCTGGCTTAGAGAAGTCATTCCGAGAGATGCCCCATATTCAGAGACACGGGACCCCGCTGGCAAGGGGAAACTGGAACAAATTTTCCACGGCTTGTAATCAAGTTGTGATCCGAGCTCGAATAAACGTTGTGATCTCGTGCGCGAAGTCGACTTTTTTCAGGGAATGTATAATGTTAAAAAGCCTTTCTCGTAAAATGCTACTGTGTTTACACTTCTGAAGAAGGAAAAATTACATGCACTTTGTAATGATCTCAGCAGTCACAGTATCAATGCTTCTTAAAGATTTACAGAAGCTAATAATCCTAAGTCCCTGGGGTCCATAAAGTCAAAAACTTGAATATTTAATGGATAAGTTACGAAATACCTCACACAGGCATGCAAATCAACGTCGGTCATACAAGACATCCTTCAGCATAAATTGAAGGTTGCATTTTGTGAAAAAAATCCTTGATAAAGATTTCATTTCGAGGCAATTCTTTATTCGGGGTGCGTTTCATGCATAGAGAGAAGAAAATGGAATGTAACAAAACACAATCCTAAGTACCTTCACCGCAAGTGTTCACCAAACGTGTCAGAGGAGATAGATTGATAATGACTTTTATTTCGATGCGAGATTCGATTCGATGAGAGAGTAGTGTAGCTTCTTTCATCATGGCTCATTTAATCGAAAGCTACACGTTTGTTGTGTAGTGGAAACCATAAACTATTTAATAAGAGTCTTGGGAAAATGCAATTAGCCCACAACTTTCATCGTTACGACGAAACCCTTATTCACTTGGATCGGCTAAAGTTCCATTGCCGACGTATTTCCTTCCAAAGTCATTATGATTACGAATGAAAGCGAAAATTCAACAAGCTAGGCTTTTTCCATCCAAATTTTGAGATACGTCGGAAGAGAACTCCGATGAAAGGGGCATGAGAGTTCCGGAGAAGATAAGAGCCAAAAACTTTTCTGCCATGAAAACCATTAGTCCAGCAGAAAAAATTAAAATTGTGTGCTTTTTTATCGCTCCCTGCTTCTTTAGAATAGGTTGTCATTTAGATCTCGGAGACAAGGGATTTTTTTCAGCTTCAGAAGTGACCGTAGAGCGTTTTACAGCATGCTTGCAAAAGCTTAAGCGTAGGAACTACTTACCCGAGATCCCTTGGGCTAATAACACAATTCATAGCGGCTGCATTAGTTTTTAGTGGAAGCAGAGAGGTACCTAATATCATTTGCGCCATTAGGTTTAGGATGAAACTTTTGGCTAAGTGGAATTTTAGGGACAATTACTTATTTGCCCTGCAAGCTGTCACAAGGTCGTGCGGCAGAATTAAACTGGTAATTATTAGCACTAGGTAACATTTTATTTTCCAGTCGTTTGAATAGACGTACGTGATGTTTAATACTTTCGTGATCACGAAGCGAGAGTGAGAAATAAAGATTCCATATCCATCGGCCTTTCCGACGGTCAACTACCGTTAACTTCACCTTGTGGTCTCTCACCTACCAATTTAATGAGGCGATAGAATTACTCTCCCTCCGTTGGAATTAAACTCATAAAATCTATACTAACCTAGTGGTTTAAGACGTTCATGTAATGTTTGCGCAAATAGCGCCTCCCAAACAAGGACTTCCATTGAGTGTTAGGATTCTCCCGTTCGTAAATGGCGATTTTTAACGAAACGGTCAGACTTCTCTAAAATGGGGAAGCGTGGAAATGAAACGGCACCAGAGCTAGGGCACTCTTATGTGAGAGATGACAAGGAGACCACAATTAAACGGCCCATTCGACGGACTGATAACTGCACTTGATGCGCTTTCCACGAATCACCCGAGAACAAAACCAAATACTACTTATAAACAATCTGCCAAACCTGAATTTGAACGAGGACTCTCGGCATAGGAACCCATTACACATTTCGCAGTATAAATCCCATCCCCAGATAGTCGTGAAGATCCAAAACCTTGCATCCCAAAATCCACATCCAAATGTGAATCAAGCAGAAAACTTGTGGATTAACGTTGTCCTCAATGCAGGAGTAATATAATCGGAACCATAAAAAGTAAGATTATTACCTTTAAATTCTACCCTAAGGAGAGGAGGCCAATAACTTAAACCTTTTTTTTTCTAACTCGATTACTTGTCAAGAGATACCACCAATAACTGCATCCGGACTGGTTTTAGATATGAACAATGAATCTCGAAGTAAAACGCTGCGATGAGAACGGAAATTAAAGCAAACAGGCTTACAATCCACAGCCATAGTTTTGCGGTTTATCATGAAAGACCCCAACTTCGACACGCTATGCTATCTTCAGGTCCATAAAATAAGGAAGGCAAGCCGTTATGAAGAGGAGCAAGGGGCAGCGAGAGGAGGAGAGGGAATATTGGCGGATAGAGAGGGAGGTATGGAAACCGAAGCTTTCTCGTGAAAGTGACCGTTAGTTGACCTTTCGGGTCAGAAGCCAGTGACGGAGCCCGTTAAAATGGGATGAGAGAGGGGAAGACAGGATGTAGGAGGTTGAGGGCGAACTTTTACTCAAAGTAAACATCAACAACTTGAACGCCGAGTAAGCAAGGGAGGAGCGCCAAATGATGAGCTAAAGCCATCGATACCCAAAACTGAAACCATGCTCGGGGTATGGTTCAAAAGGTATTTGTTTTGTTTATAGGCAGGTGTCGATTTCTTTAGGTAGTACTCGGGTAGGTTTTCGAGAGTTTTGTACGGGATGAAGGTCAATCTCTTTCCCTTCAGCCATAAGTACAAAAATACAATTCAAATACTTTAACTCTTAACAATTTTGAGGACCACAACTTCCGCAACATCCAATTTCCTTTTCCGGGCTGCACGCGGTGGGCTACTTGCTGCAACCCCTTGACTGACTGACTAACTTGATCAGTCCCCCCGCTCATACTTTTAATCCTACCTCTAGTCCTTCCCACTACTCAACATTTCCTCCATGTATACGTTGATCTCTGTAACATAAAACTTCAAAATCCACTCTTCCAAAATTCTCATTTTTATTTTAGAGAAATGGTCATTACGACAGCTAAGTGTTGAGCTCACTTTTGAAATGCAGGTCTAATATGGGTGTAGTTATGTTGTCAGCCCTATATGTACTGTAAATCAATTACAAATTTCTTCCCTTAACTCCTTTAGTGACTGGTGTTCTAATTCCCCAATCTACCGTATTGACCTTCAGAGTAATTGACTGCTGTAGGCCAAAGTAACTCCTTTGTGCAAATTTGCTTATTGCTTGTATAATTGAATATAATTAAGGGAAAATATGTGAATTAAGGTAAAAGGTCAGTCAATAGTAAACCTAGGTACCATTTTGAAATAAATCTATTAGAAGAGGCTGATCAGTCTTAGGTGTCAATATAAATGTTGTCAATGTTTTAAATACGATGCAGGGCCCATTTTTAGTTCAGAAAAGGTATAATTTTAAAGATCCTTTTATTTTTAACATATGTAGGAGTATTACTTATGGGACAGTGTCAAATCAAGCAGTGACCATTCTACTTGAATCCACTCCATACCATAATATCAAGTATGGATATATTTTATATTTTTTTAAACCTAATTTGCATATATCTTTCTCTAACCTTGGTCTCAAATCAACAAATGCATTCCTGTAAATGAGATTGTTGATGATTTCATGAAATGTCATGAGCTGCCCTGACCAAAACAATTTACTACCCAAGACTCAATCTTATCCCCCATCCTGCCATAGAAAAGCCAAAAATTGGAGGATGGATAGCTAGAAGTTAAAACTCCATGATCTGGAATACCACTCATGGCACACCAAAATCAATATAATTGGAGGTCAAGACACACATTTTTTAACCCTTGCAGCACCATTTGCAATGGGTATTCATGCATATTGCATGCTTTTCATTCAAGGTATTTGAATATCTCAAATTGTATTTTTTTTAAAATGTTGAATATTTCTTGTATACATTTAATATATTTTTATTTTTTATTTAAATATTTAATAATTTTTAATATCCTAATCACTCCTATTTGATATTGATTTTAGTATTGAACAAAAACCCACAGAACAAAGGCAGACAATCTTCTTTCAGATATGATCTCCATTTACACATAAATTAGAGCAACTTCTAAGCATTTTCCACCCATGTGAGGATTTGTCATCACTAAATATGCATCTTTCTTATCTGGTGTTCAAGGAAAATGAAGAACAATTTCAGAGAAAGAAACTGTTTCCAAATGCCCCTTGCTTCTGACCATGGCCTTTTTGAGTGCAGATGATACAGTGATAGAAGTGGCCAGAGATGATTCCCTTAGAGATACAGGGTGTTCCAGCTCCATGGATGAAGCAGGGGAGTTGCCAGAATGTGCCAGTTCTGATGATGGTGACATAGAAGAGAATGATGCTCCCAGTGTCAGTGATGCGACAGGTGATAGTGCACTCTGCCGGGAATATTCATTGCCTAATGAAGTTCCATGTGGTTTTGATGGAGGAAGGGGGCCAAAGGATGGAGATACTAGCCTATAAGATCGAATGACTTAGATTATTTGAAGTGTATGTTAGGCAGCAAGGGTTTTTTCACAGAACAGTAGAAAAGGTAAATAAAGACACAAAATATCACCAGTGATGTTCAGGAAAGATAGGTTTGATAATTAAATGAAAGATTGGATTGATATTATCCCTATGAGGAAATCAGAGTATTTTTGGGTGTCTTGGTATGTGTGGGGGTACTCGATCTGCCTGAAAGTGAAGACTATTGGAGAAGTCAGGATATAGACTGTCCTCTG
>LYUA01000997.1:145930-162068 GCA_002093875.1 Calopteryx splendens | reverse complement strand
GAACGAAGGGTGGCAGAAAGTATGCAGAAATGAAGAAAGGGTTACTGTAGGTGTGTGTCCAACAGAAACCTACCTTAACCGGTAGATTACCATTAATCAATCCCCTTTTAAAAGTTTTAGATAATTTCAGACATAAAAGTAATGTTCCATATATCTTTATAGCTAAGTTTCAAAAGTGAGCATTAACTTAATGCAAAGCGGGTATGGTACTACCATATTGGCATTGCTGGAATCACATTATGTGGAGATGATTTCATTAAAAATATGAAAATCATCACAGTAATAAATTGGCAAAAACTTTATAGTGAAGGATTGCACAATTTTTATTTTCACTCCAATAATGCCAGAAGTTATGGGAGAAATTTTTGGCTAGCCAATGCTGATAATATTTCCAATTCATCACACTGATTTTGTGGGATACCTGACAATTTGCCACCCTCAGGACTTCAATGAACTACATTGTATTTTATATCCACCAACCCAGACAAATGACTATACTTATCCATGTGTAGTATTTTAAAGTAATATACTTTCCCATGGCAAAAATTTACCTCACTCAGGTTGGTTTTTTTATAAAAAAAAAACAATTCACCATTTTATAGCTAAAATCTGATCCTTTCAATGTGAAAGATAACCATCAATACTCTTTTATATTTTTATTATAAAGCAAACGATTGGCAGTTACTTCTAAATGGAACTTACATATACTCGGCGAAAATATGTCCCCACTGAAGAGAATTAAGGGCTGAAGATGAGAAAAGGATTTGACAGCTGAGCAAAATCTTGCTGCCCCTCCAATAGGCTCTCCACTTGTTCCTGGTTCTATGTTATAAACATCATTATAATGAATTATAGTTAGGGAGCCTGATCCCGGAGCCATGTTGCTAGAAATTGAGCTTAAAGTCCGCAAGCCTGCTTGCTTAACTTCCAATGACGCCTGCAAATAAAATCAGAATGTGATCCAAATCATGAGGATTTCACACGAAAACAGCATTTCAGTTCTTTAGCACATGGGAATTACACACAATTGCATTAGCTTAAAATCATTGAAACTCTTTGCTGCAAGTAGGGATGCCATCATGCCAAACTGCTTTGATCATCAACAAAATTTGTATTTTTACCATTAAGTACCTACCAATATGGACATTCTTAAAAATCAAATCATCTTATATCATGGAAATGAAAAAGGTTTTTGGAAATGCATATTATGATAAATAAATGCATTATGAAGCAATTAATTCTACACTGGAAACAAAGATGTTCTATTATTCAAATTTAACAAATTAATTCCTTAAATTCACTTATAATATCACTAAAATTATTTTTTAACAAAGAAATTGGAAGGTTTTAACATTACAAAATCTTGTTTTCTCACAACCCTGGCATTAGAGATAGGAAAATTATCCTACCTGGTGGCCTTTCCTCACAATTCCATGCACTTTCTTCACAATTTTGTGTCAACTGGAAGAATGTAGGTCTTTGTACATGTTGTAAAATTGTTGGTCCTACCTGTTTCTACTGCCATATTATTGGTCATGCACTACTTGAAGCCATTTCTACAAGGGGTCTCAAGTTTTTAGTCCTAAAGGTAGTTTACGCAGAGCAAGTGTACTCAACCAAGTTCAGAAAGTATGAAGCCTGAAATTTTCACCATTGACACTACTCAACTGTGCATATGAGAATTGCATATACAATAATAAAAAAATCTGTGCAACAAATTACAACTATTATCTAATTCAAACCTTTTTTTGAGGGATTTTAGTAACTTAGGCCATGTATCTGTGGTATGGTTCATCAACATAGGAGTTATGGGTTCAACATAATTTATCCAGAATTTCTTCAAATTAAATATATGTACAATTTTTTTTCTGACACACTTGAGCACACTGCTAGGATATAAAAAAAATGCGAAAGAAATTCTGGAAGAAGCTTTGTTGAAATGGGTAGAAAAAAGGAGTTTGAATCCATTCAACTTACAAATTTGTAAATATTTTTAATGAGCAAAGCTTAAAATCTCAATTGTAAAAAACCAAATTCCATAATATTTACCATATGAATGTAGTGACCATGTATTATATGACATATGTTCCGATATCTATCATGATTGCAAGAAACCTCTAATAATATTGAATCTTTATACATGTATGCACGTAAGATGATGTCCATGGAAAAATTTTATCTGACTACTTATGCACAGTAACGCATAACTAATACTAAATTAAAGTACATGATAAAAAAATAACAGGGAGTCACAGAGTACTTTCTCTCTCCTCCTCAAATATATGAGAGTGAGTGTGACATGTAAGTTTTATCATCAAGATAGAACAATGAAGAATCATGTTCAGCTTCACGGAATGAAAGAACAATAAAAAAACATGATTTTCCATGAAAGCACTGGATGATCTATTCATGAGGTGGAAAAGGCTCAGCAGAAAAACAATGACTCTTGCTTATTAACACCAGGTGATGAAGATGCTGATGAATTTGGGTATTTGAGAATACACTTTCTTCTCCTTGACCCTGTGAAAGAATAATGAATTGGAGATTTGTATTTACCTTTTCAATTCATTAAATATTTATTGGAGAGTTTGCAGGCTTTATCATCATAACTGTAACTTTCATGCTACAATTCATCATATAATGCTATTGGCAATAGGCTATTGCATTAAGTTTTCCTTTCCAGTGGTTACCATCAGAAATAATTTGTCATTTTTCCAGTGTCAAAATTACTGTTTCATTATTATCTACTCAAAATTTTTTCTTCTTCCTCACGATCTCCCTCTCTGACTTTATAAGTGCTCCCAAACTATCTCTTGCCAACTCTTCCTGAAATTCAATTAAATATTTTTTAACTTCTTCATCTGTCATATCAGAGGATCCCCTGCACATACTTGCTGTTCATAAAACTCAATCTCTTCTTTTTTCTATTCATCTGTTTAAAATTATGGATACAAATTATAATAATATTTTTATTCTCCACAGATCAAGGATCATACAAAGGAAAAGGATGGCTCTACTCCACAAATTTTTCCAGCATGCATTGATAAATTCTTGCTTTTTTCATACAATATTGCTTTTGATTTTTGTATAAGAAGCAGTGAAGGATTTCCAGTAGTCCAGGACCTCAATCAGAGGGTGTATATCAACGACTGCTCTAATCATTTCAAATACCTCGCAATTTTATGCACAAGATCTTGATACACCTAATAAACCATACACTGGCTGAATGATTGAAGTAGTGACACAATTCTCAATGGAAGAAACACCAATTGAAGCTTTCATCTGCTTCATACCAAACAAACATTTGAGAAAAGACTTAATCCCAGATACTACTCTAGAGGATTCCTAGAGGTTATGTTTTCAGAAATGGAAATGTTTTGCTCACGAGAGCACCAGTACATAGTGAACACTTCCTGGCATGATCAAACTGTGCCACATATTACACACCATCAGTTTATCCTTGAATGCCTTTAATGATGGTGCTTGTTTTGAACTTCTGTGAACATATGTCCAATCTTCCATTTCCTTCCAAAAAAATCCCATTTAATCTCAGCTGAAAATTTGTCTGAGAAAGTATTTTAACTTCTATAAATCTTTTTTAACCACATAGCAGGCATTGGCATCCTGACACATGGCACTTGTTTCCTGATCAACCAAAGCAGTTTCTACATTTTAAAAAAATTTCATTGTTGTTGTATGATGTTTCAAAACATATGCACCACCCTCTTCTACCAATAAAATGGTAGGTTCCATCTCTTTCTTCCATCTGTGGATTTTTAAAAAATCCATTATATCACCTAAAAGCTCCTTGCTGAAACAATTTTACTTCATATGAATACTTACTTTCTACTCACACCTTCTTCCCATTAATTAAAGGAATATTCACACTTCATCTGCACATTATAGTGTGACATAAAAATAACTCTTTCAGGGTAAGGTTCAACAAAAGATCTAAATTTTTTTTATTCTTAATAAATTCTCAAATGGAAGATTCTTTTTTGCAATAAAGTCTAGCCATAATAACAGCATACCATTTATTTAATATTTCAATCAAATTGAGAATTTTAACTTCCTCATTAATCGAAGAGAAATTTTTGTATGCTTATGAGCATTACACGTATCACTACTTTACTATTTCAGAAGGCAATCATCTAAACTCAAATAACACATCAAGTAAAGTGAACATAATGATGGCAGCTTGTCAAAGAAGGCACTTGTACATGTAGGTATCAAGTACATTTGTACAAGGGAAGATGAGTCAAGCACACACAAACAAATATATGTAATGGGCACTTTTGAGCAACAACATTTCACCACCATGTGACGATCATTCCTCACTTGGTAAATGATGTCACTTGTGAATAACAAATTAATAAGGATTTATTCAAAAGGAAAATAAGATATGCTTTTCCTACTTATAGATACATAATCTAATAAAATTATTGAAATTTTATTTTTTTAAACTTGCTACAGAATGAAAACACCTATTTACTGGTTATACTTTATTCCACAGGCAACTTTTTAAAGTGGATATGAATATTTAAAATGCAGGAGAGAAAATGAATTTGTGCTACACGATTTCCTCAAAATAATTTTCTCATCTATAGAAGCTAACGACAATATGGGTTTTGATGCTAACTGGTATTAATGGATGGATGGATGTTTGGAAGATGAACAAAATTATGCTTTAAATTAAAAATCACATTTCTTCCAATTACAGAAATAACTAAGACTTACTGACATAATAGTGAGAAGAAAAGAGAGGCACAAATGGCAGGAGGATGAGGAAATGGAACTCATTGATTTATTTCATACCATTTGCCTCATTGAGTCTTAAAATTCATAATCTTCCAACTATATCTATATTTATAACAACTACACATAAGAGCTACTTTGCTAAGTATTCCTAAATATGAAAAACTGTAATGCATGAGTTAGTATGCAGTTCATATGTGACCAAAATAATTAATAAGGTAAGAGTATTTAAAAAGAACTTATCAGTAAGATAACCAGCAATTTATTTATTCCAAATAGGTACCCTGCCAATAGGCAATGACAATCTACTAAAAATCTATACTTTTCATTCTTATCTATTGCCTGACTGGGACAAATAGCATTGCTATTGTGACATTATTTTTGTCATTAGGTCTGGGATACACATTGTTAAAAAAATATCAGAGTGAGAAATGGGCAAAACTTCATGTATAGGTACAGAAAATGCCATGAACTTGGAGTAAAACAAATGGTACATAAAGCGGTAGAAAGTATGCTTTCCCTATGGAAGTAGAGGATTTTCTCAAATCATATCACCAAAAATAAAACAATCAGTTGTAAGAGAAACACTCGCCAAAATAGTCACTGTAAACAATTTTGAGAATACACAACCAAACATGGGAGTTCATGGATTATTCAAGAAAATTCCTTCTGCATTCTAGTAGTTCTTCAAACTAGGTTTAATGGGATTTTAATAAATATGTACTATTAGTGATGCAGTTCACTGCATAAGTACAGAACATTAAGAAGAAGGTATATTATCAAAAATAAAGGGAATAAGTGGATATTTTGAACCTCATTCTATTCATAGAAGAATTACTGATTCACGTTATTTGATTTAATTTACAACTGGAAAGTGAAGCTCTAATGCTATATCTGAGTGGATATATTTTCAATTTGGCTTTTATATCCTATAACACTTGGAAACGAACATAAATAAGTGCAAATGCAGCTGTTCTCAGAATAAAGACCTTATTAAAGCCAAATCGTGGCTTTTAAAATATAGAGTAATATCAATCCTCTATCATTATAATTCTTCCCTATTTTTTTTAGGATACGCATTTAATTCAATCCAAGAATATAATACATGCCCGTTGTTCTTTCTCTATATTCTATGTTAAGTCTGAGAGCTAGAATAGCTTTTCTTAATCATCATCTTATATAGCCAAATTCTCACTTAAGTACTCTTCCATTTCCTCTCTCTCATAGGTAAATTTTTTTCATGATCATTGATGTATGGGTCATCAGGCTAATTGTTTGAAAGTTCTCATATTTGTATGTCCTCTTCTTTCTTGCCATGAGGTGGTTACATCCTAGAGAGTAGTTTCTCCCAAACTTCTAATTGATATTTAACACATTAATTCCTAATCCAGGTATTAATTTACTTCTGTACAGAGGTGAATGACTCGAGACTCTAGACCCACTAAACAATGGGATCTAAATTAACACTTTTCATGCAAGAGAAAGTTTTCTTCTCACGGATGAAGAAATATACTTAGAAATGAACTAATGAAGCACATTGCCAGAAGCTGAAAAATATTTCTAGTAAAACATTTATATCCTTCATTAAACCATGCAAAAGACATTTTAGCAATCTTTGATCATTTTAAAGGATGCAACATTAAAAATTTATAGTTTGTTATATCCCTTACACTGGACTAGTTTATTATGATTTTATTTCTTGTTCTGCAAAATATTGCAACAAATATGTGGTTTTTTAACTACAAAATTTTTCATGTTCAATGTAATGAATATCTTCAAAACGTGTCATTTAAAAATATGAATAAATAATAATACATGCATTTAATTAAATGCCAGTAAAACTTTCTACGAATTTCTGTATGATGGGAATACCTTCTACCAAAGAATGCACTTTCCTATATAGTCATCATCCCAGTACAAACACCAACATCAGACAAGTTGTTGCATACTATTGGTGAAGAAATCAGTCCTCCTACTGGCACCAGTAACACATATTCGCTTGCTCCTCAGAATCACAGGTGTAAGTGTACCTTTGCTTCTTGTAACTTGCTTCAATGCATCCTGCATTTGTGAATTTTTGTATGGGCAGGCATTGTCATGGTGAAGAACTGTTTCTTTGCCAGTGTGAACCCACAGCAATCATGCATGGAGCTTCATCAAAGTTTCATCTAAATGGTTGGTGTTTCCATGTTCCAAAAGTTTGGTATGTCCAATGCCATTGCAGCCAATGTCACAATTCAGTTCATTCACGTACACTTGTTGGTGCACATCCATTGTCATTGTCCACTGTGGGCTTGATCATTCAGGCAGGCATGACTAGATTGTCACCGTTCATACTCAATTGACCACTTCCCAACAGTACTCATAATCTACACAGGCATCAGTATAGACAGCACTCATTCATCGAGCTTTTATTTTATGGCACAGTAGTTTCTTGCTTCCACTCTTGGAGCACTTATTAAAGTATTATCACTGTAGTCTACTGTGCAATGCAATTACACAAATTAAACATTTTTTCTTACATTATATGTGGAATGAATGTATGTTCATGTGCATATAAAATATAATTGAAATTGTATGTTGTAATAATATGTAATTTGAGACGTTCATTTTGTGCAATAGGAGTTCCTTTTTATTCTATCCCTATCATTAAATAGTTCAGAACTCATTTGTGATACAGCAGTTTTTAGAGATTTTCCAAAGCACAAAAAGAGTTCTCTTTAGTTGCCTGATTACCTGATTTAAAAATGTTTACTTCATTGCTTAAAATTTTTAATTGTTCTTATAGTGGAATGATTCCCAGCTAAATTTAGGCATTTTTATCTTTCTGCAAAGTTGAGCAAAGATGAAAATTTGATATTATTCCAAGGACATTAATTTAAAAAAAATATATCTCCCAGGAAAAGATCAACTGGAAAAAATGCATTAAATTCAAGGTCTAGGAAACTTTTAAGATATTATCTGAATTTCAATGGAGGCATATTTAGAAAAATGCAACATATTCTTTTCAAAACATTTTCACCATTAAATATCACGATTTCACAACACATTGAGTGGAACCATAAGAAAAACCAAAAAGGGTATCCTAAAAATGAATGGAAATTGAAAAAGTCTTGCATTAATGTGGTTCCTGGTGGTTCAGAAAAATGGTGTAATGCATTGTACATTAAATTTTCCGTGGAATGGTATTTTGTTGTTTTTCAATGAATCATCAAAACTTCCATGAACCTCCACGCCAGAAGTAGGCGTTAAAGTTTATGGGATTTATTAAATTTAAAACTTTTTATTAACTGCTGACACTGACATGCTGTGACAAAGAGAGGCATATGGATGCTGTACCCTTCCCATACCACTGATGTAATTGTACTGTGAAGATTGGTAGATAAGCACGAGTCATGAAAGAACAGTTGCATGCTACATTATAATGCTTCAACGCATGCCACAAAGAGTGGACATGATGTCCCTATGAAAACTAATCAAATGGTGCAAGAAATTGTTTTCACGCTGAATGCATCTGAATGGAAGTGCTCACTCCCTCTGTAAGAAGGCACCACAAAATAAAATAACAAGTGAAAAGTTTTCTTTTCAACGCTCGCTGATGCTTGGCAATTTTGAGACATTCCGTAAACTAGCCATGGGCAGGAGATTGATTGAAGGTGTTGTGATATTTCCCTCCCATGCCTTTATCAGAAGCTTTGAATAGAGAATTGACTCCAAGGATACGCATAGTATGCAGAGCAAGCATAAAACAAGGAGCAAATCTTAATAGGTACACATTTGAAAAATGTGACACAGGTGTTGCTCTCCCTTGTTTTTTTTTGGTGCATCACACCAAGCATACTATAAGTGTTTCAGAAAACCAATTTATTTATGAAAAATTAAATTAAGCATTTGCTAGAATCATTTTTCTAGATGAATGCTCAAAAATAATAATAGTACTAAAAATTTATGGCACGATGTTTTTTTTAACTCCACCATTGCCATTCTAAAGCCCAACTGAAAAGTAGGGAAATTTTATTTCTAGCACTGACTTAGGCAAAATCCAAGAAAAATTTATGAAAATCGGTCATCGATTTTGACAGAAACTTACCAGAAGTGGGAAAATTAGTCAGTACAATAAGACAAAGTGTTTCAGCATCTAGGAGGAGATTATTTAAACATTTTGTTGCAAGTGAGTAATTAAATCTAATTAATCAAAAAAGACTGCAAGAGAAACTCTGGTTGGGTGTGCAAAGCACATCATTGGTATCACAGATGCATATAAGTGCCTTTAAGCTGTCAGATTATTTCTACAATAACACTATCAAGGACTTAACCTTTCAGAGCAGGATTTAAATTCCATCTTTAGGCCCTAGCTGTGCATTTAAATCCTTAAGATATTTATTCTTTATCTGCCGAACGGAAAATGTACACCCCATTTGGCAATAGCCACTACTATGGGTAGGGCATATATGTGCTGTTCGGCAGATAAGGGTTAATATGCTAACATAAAGAACTACATTTTCGTTATCATAGTGTTTAAATCAGAAATTTCAAATACAAAATACATTGGCACAATAAGCTTCATTTTGCTTAAATTCATCAGTAAATGCATTTATGCATGTTTTTCATAGGATTTTAAGCTCAATATGGGTCAAATATACACATGCAAATACAGCAGCCAGATATCAAGAATTCATTTCCAAGAGTGCATATTAATCAATATATAACAAAAATAAGATTTATATCATTCTAACATCATAACATGAATACACAAATGTTTTTTCATACTACTAATCACTTGCTCGGTATTTACAATAAAGATGCACACCAAGACTGCATTTAAATGCTAAGAAAAAGACAACTTTTAGGTAGGTATCTGAGAATCAGCATGTTTCCTTGAGGACAATTATGTAGAACTTAAGTGAAAATAGGAAAAGGGTGTGGCATGGTTTATCATTATATATAAATGATAGGGATAAAGTTCATCATAAACTGTGTGTACTCAACAACTTTTTAAGGGAGAATTGCAATACATGGAAGAATATGAATAAGCCTGATGCAATTTAAGCAGTGTATATACAGAAGAAGAGTAAGACTTATTGAATCATCCCCTACACTCAAACAGGTGATACTATACACTTCCTGAAGGGCTATATCAATTAGGAAAAGCTGTTACCTTTACAACTAAAACCTTTTTTTTTAAGGGAACCCTTTTATAAAAAAATGAGATTTTCAGACTTATCATCCATCACCATCTTAACCCTTTCATTGCGGTGGTCTTTTATTTCTGTGCGCGAGGCAGTTTTTCAAATATCTTAAAATAAAAAAGATATAAAGATTTGAAATTTTAAATTTTAATGACACCGAGGTAGATCACTTGTTTTATGTTTACATATATCATATACTGTATTGCCACATGTGCCTTTACTACAACAGAATGCGCAGAGAGGTGAAAAACGCAAACGAAATGCAAGACAAGACATACTCGTCATATGCATAGCCAGATTTACAACTTGTGCCTACATACATACAGTTGCCTACAGCAACACATACAAGACATTATCATCACTCGCAGCGAAAGGGTTAAATAATGAATCTACTGCCATAGAAGAGTGAAACCTCACTGAACAACCACTCAGATTAAGGGATTCCCTCTTCATGGCCAGTTATTTTACTGAACTGATGGGAAATCTCCCATCGCTCAACACATTTAATGCACTTATTCAAGGATGACCCCTCACCCCAATTTACAACCACTGCTCCACCAAGAATTTACCTCAATTTAGAAACCAAAAGACAAGAGTTTAACCCATCTTATGGGAATAGGACCAGCCCACAGGGAGGAATTACTAGCATCGAAACATTATGAATTTACGAAGGTAGCTTCCCCATAACACCTGCAACCACTAGATCTTGGCCTTCAGAAATAATGAAATAATATAAAAGGACATTCTGACCTTTAGAATGAATTTTATAATATGAGAAGGATATTTTGAAGGAACAGCAAAATAGCGATCCATAGAGGGAAAAGAAAGTTATACAGCATAGAAAGGAATCAATTTGACAATTTCTGTGGGGTTCAAAGTTGCACCATCCAAAAATATTCAGGTTATTGGATTTTTAATTAAAATACCACTTAAAGTTTTCCCAACGTGGCCCCATAATAGGGAACAGGATAGGACGAAAAATCATGCCACTGCTGGGATTCAAATAAAATCTTTCTAGGATGGAAGCCAGGGCACAAGCTACCTCACCAACCCAATTCCTATAGAATTATAGATTGGTGCATTTATGAGATGGTGAAGGTACATAAAAATATTCATCTGTCCTTTTGAAGCTATACTCTATGTAATCATAGAACATTGAAAACAAAAAGTAAATGAGTAGTTAATCAATGCATTAATAATTTAAAATGAAAAATATTGCAAATATTTTCAATGCATTTTTTTATTTTTATTTGCTATTCTTAAATTAAAACTAGATTTAAGAAGGCTGTTGGCCAAACCTTGCTAACAGAGACTGGTATTTAAATTACCATTCATGCAACCCAAACTGACTATAACAAGTAGCACTACAAATCCATTACGAAATATTAGTGATGAATTAATTTCTAACGCCCCTTATAACAATGTAATAGGAGAATAATAATTATGTGAACTGTGGTGGTTAAGAGACTGAAGTTAAGTGCTAATGTTCACTATTAATCAGAAAAATGGGAAATCTAGTCAAACTTATGTTATAACCCTTTTTTTACTCCCAGGTAATATTTTCTAAATTCATAAAAATTATTTACAAAAGAAGCAAGCATACTCGAGATTAAAATTGTCAGTTAAAACGAAAATCGATAATTATGAGGCAGTCTGCGGAGAATGAAAATAAAAACGTACACATATGTAAACGAAGGATACAGTTTGGTTACTCTACTTTCCCCCACAAACTGGAAATCATATGCTTCTACAGATAACATCCACCAACAGTCAGGAGCAAGATTAAGCAATGCAAACTACTTACACAATAAATGGGTGAGCATGCACGGTCACCATATGAAATATCTTAACCTGCTTCAGCCATCCTACAACACTCCGAACTCCAGATGAAACTTCGTCAGGCACTTCAAATGTGGACGATTCAACAAGGTCAGTCCACTTGGATCTAATTGCTGCTTGGGTTCCAAAATTTGCCATTTTGCAACATCAATAAGACCCTGCTCCAGATTTATAAGCGAGAGATGGAGAATTAAAGTTTAATTCGAATTAAAACGGCTAAGTTTTTTTTATTACCAGGAAAATTATCAACTTATAACGGCAAAAGATATCGAAATCTTTTCTAACGGAATAATGTTCGCCAAAATATCCATCATATTCAAGAGGTGTAAAATAAACAAGGAACAGGATAATCCCATACAAGGTACACGCTACTGAATTTAGATAAAGCACAAAATTATAAACCGCCTCTCATAAATAGGTCGCCTTCAACAAAAGAGCCGAAATACCATTACTCTTCCACCAACAAACATGTTAATCACAGGGACAAAAAGCTATCTGCAAACAACAAACGAATTTCAAATCAAACAATGCCTTATATCTAACTCACCAAGTCAATTTAAAAGAAATATTCCTATCACAAATGTTCTTTTTAGGTTTCTGAATATAAATATAAGTTCAATTCAGCTTTTGTACTTGAATGATTCCAGTTTGGTGGTGAAATTCTGAACTAGATAATGCGGAGATTTCGACCTTCAGGTCGTTTCCGTCTGCTTTCCGCGCGGGTGTTTAAAACCTGTTTAATCTTTGCGATTCAGCGTACAATTTTCGAGTAGTCTTTCTTATGAATTTGAAATTAAAATAAAAAAATTGCCTTTTACCTGACATAATGCCTTTTAATATGTGATGGAGCACAAAAGTATAACTACATATTTTCCCATCCACTTGGCGTAGAAAGAACTCCATATTATCTACTCCGAACTTTCAAATGTGTCAGTTAATGGTTAGAATCGTTAGAATGGATATTAACGATAAATATTTAAGCATATCATTTAATTACATAAATAGTGTTTCATGAGCAATTAGATGGTCTCAAAATTAACCCAAAGTCCTGTAAATTGAAAGCCTACCCTAATGATTAAATGTCTCCGTAACTTATCTCTCCGACCTTTAAAGAAAAAATCGGTCTTCAGGTCATCTATGGTTATTTTATGAAAATTGAACAGTAAGGGGCATTAGATTTATTGAAGTTTCAAAAGATACCCTGATTAGCGAAGTCTTAAGTATCGTAAAGCCAGTTAGGGAGAAAATGTGAAAATATCACTAAGCTTCAAGCTCCCAGCCTAAATCTGCAACTTATTTATCCTGATGAATGAACTTGTAGTACGCTCCAGGAGCCTGGTTCCAAGCTTATTCTGTAACGCGCCCAAAGTCCTTTCTGGTGCCCCTGCATGCACATAAATTGGAACAACACAGCAAGTACCACCCCTAAATTTTTATCCTATTTAGTTATTGTGTATTGGTGTCATGATTTTTTATAATTTCTATATTTTATAATTAACGCTGGAATTCCTGGCTATAGAATTACTATATTGCTCTTTTAACTTAAATTTATCTATTGTTCTGTGCTTGCGTTGTCCACCAAGCTAGCCGCGAGTGGGTGGGAACCTGTGAGATTCCTTTCAAGAAGCCCAAATAATGTGGTTATTATTAACTGTTGGTATTCTTTTTATTAGAATATTCAATATACAAATACAGCATCCATTATACATTGCAGCAAATACGTAGAAATTATTTTAAAACTCTAGATCTTGAGCTGAATTCCATGGAACATAAACGTTTTTTTTAAAGAGCAAATGTCTATGATGCTATGGTCATTAATAGTTATTTCTATTTACGCTTTCCATTTTATGACAACAACCAAATGTAGCATCACGTGGATATTACCCAGATTTTTCAACATTAATGTGATGAAAGAAACGAAAAATGATTATACTCTGGAAAATTTGGCTAAAAGTCCGCATTTTGGAAATACATGCGATAGAAATTTAAAAAAAAGAAACCTATATTAATTTTCCTTCGGAAGGTGGTAAGAAGAAATTGTGTCTGATCATTTTCTTTCTTTTTGGAAAATTCTCAGAATTTGGTTTTACGTATGTTTCACAAAAATATCTAAGAATAATGTAATTTTTCTGTCACCAAGCATATTTCCTAACCACTCATTAAAAAAAATATCATGTGGTATTAAATTGCCATTCATGAGCTACTTCTATAATTCCTGGATCTATCACGTGATCATAACAAGAAAATGATAATGTAAACATGTAAATATATATATTTATACATGCACAAATTGGGGTCTTTAGTTGCAGAGGAAGTTTGAATTCTTACCTGACCTTGTTTGGTTTACCGGGTTGACGGAGGTCGACTACAGAGAACTACTCATTCCAGAAATCTTCTGAGTAAAGCGTATCAATGCTACTATTCGAAAATTATAAATCACATTCTACCTATTCAATGACTGCCATTACTCAAAAGGAGTTAAATACATGAAAAGTATGTATATAGTCTTCAATCACTGAAATGAGGCTCGAAACTGCTGCGACGCGCAAATTTGAACGAGTGAGGTCAGATGCTGGAAAGGGTGTAGGAAGGATGATGACACACACCTCGAATTTTCGAAGAGTTCTCCTCGCATCCGGTCTCGGGAAGTCTCTCTACACGTCCAATCGTGTTGAATCCAACGATGTAATCACTAGCAACCACTTCAACAATGTAAAAAGTACAGTTACAAAACACCGTGACGAGTTTTTCGGGATCGATTGACTTGGTGGTGCGGTGGGTGCCTTCACCAGTGAGCTCGCGGGACCTCACAACCTCTCGTCACAACCGAAGCGCTGGAACTGTTGCCCTACGTAGTGGAAGACTTGGGAGAGGACGAATGCCGGAGAGAATTCTTTCCACCGTCCTTGAAGATCGTGAACTTACGAGGAGGAAAAGCGTACGGTGAACGAGAACCTCCGATTGACACGAAAAATTAGCTACACGACGTCGATCATAACCACACCTGAAGTGACTCTCCCACATTCATCACACT
This sequence comes from Calopteryx splendens, assembly GCA_002093875.1. Lineage (NCBI taxonomy): Eukaryota > Metazoa > Arthropoda > Insecta > Odonata > Calopterygidae > Calopteryx > Calopteryx splendens. The sequence goes on along the minus strand of LYUA01000997.1, from coordinate 147,251 downwards.
TGTTTCGTCGCGGAGCTACCGAACGGACCCGATGCGGAAGCCGATTGGGTGACTCGAAGAGGATTTTCCCTCGCGCATTTGCAGCCGGCCTCTTCCTCAGCCTTGGATCAAGATAGCACGCCGTCCCTGCGATCCTACAGCGGAGTCGGAGGATCTTCACAGCCTCGCCGAGCCATTCATACCACAGCGCCCCAGCGCGGCGGGCAGGAACCGCAACGCCCCTCGTGCGACCTAAAAATCTAGAATGACAACGTTTGCCAATTTTCCCCTTCCTTTCGTGCCAAACAGTTGAGACTGCATGATCGATTCACGCTATGTTTCCGTAGTTCTTTTCGTATTTTTTCCGGTTCGCTCACTTGTGCGGCGAGAGTGTTTGACTACACCCATTTCAGGAGGGCCGACGGGATCCTGCGGCGGTGGAAATGATACCAATCTGGATAATATCTTTGACCTCTATGTTCTATCTCACGGCCACGGGATGGTGCAAGCTGCTGCGGAGCTCTGAAGCGGCGATTTCCAAGAATGGAGTTTGTTTTTTCCCTTTTCAAGATTAAAAGTTTCGAGATGGACGTTGTATAGAAGGTGGTGAACCCTAGATATATGACACAATAATATGATATTAGTATATAGTAATTCCAGAAGTATAGTATAGTATTCAGTAATAATATTAGGTCCATAATCCCTAGTATCGATAAAATTTAGTGTGCACAGTAACATGATATAAGCATATTGTAATGTTTTTATATTGACTGATCTATAAGGTGTAAGGCATAGTATCGAATATAATACAAATAGTTATTAAAGAGGAATAATTTTATGTTGAGCAAAAAGCTTTAACGTCTTCCATTGGAATGGTATAAAATCAAAATGAAGAATGGAAAGAGTAACCTGTCAGTAATGTATATTCATTCCATTCGTTCATGTGTCAAATAGACACTCATTTCCATTACTCATAATTCTTAATGACAACTAAAAAGCCGCTATTTCCTTAACTATCTCCGGCCGCTCTAGGTAACTGCCATATTGTTTTCTGGAATCATGGTGTAATTTTACTATCATTAAGTTTCCCAATGCATTTATGTGACCTACTTGTATATTTTTTAACTTTCAGAGCCAGCAAGTGAGCTTACAGGGAGGAAATTATCAGCTGACTCTGAGAATGGTAAAGAAATGTTTTCAAAGATGGCATATTTTCTTATCAGCTTCCATGAATCAATAGAATAGATCTAATGAGCAGTGCATTACTCTCTCTGGGAAAGTGGTATACCAATTTATAAGGCTATATTTAAGAATAAATATATAATAAACTACCCACTGACGA
>LYUA01000997.1:55672-69403 GCA_002093875.1 Calopteryx splendens | reverse complement strand
CTTCTAGTCGTGGCCTTCAGTTATGAAGGACTTTTTTTATCCCTGGTTTTTTTTGAAACCTCTGGTGGACCATATGCCCCTGGGACCTTCATAAGCTACTTTTGGCTTGTCAATAGGTTTATCGATGCCCAAGGTGGGGCTGGAACCCCTGAACTTTGGGTTAGCAGCCAGATTCGATGTCCCTTTGATGGGCTGGCTGCTGGGTTAGTCAGTTGTCTTAAACTACATAGTAGTAGTGTTAGTGAATCTACATTAGCTTAGAAGTTTTTAAAACTAAACAGCCAATATAACTTATTGAAATTTCCCAACTAAGCATTTGGCATTGATTATCATAGAATACCTTTTAATCACTGAATTAAAGAAAATTAATTCAGAAAATTGTTTCAACCTAAAGAAAATTTCTGATGAAGCAACTTGGCCTTAGCTACTTCCTATTTGAATGATGAAATTGAAAGTAGGAACTGGAAAGACATTTCATTTCATTAGTTTTTATGCAGTCTCATATTTTAACACACTGAATGGGCAAATTTTTCCCTCAACAAGAAATTCAAGGAAATATATCAGCATTTATTTTTTCCTCTGATATTAAATCATTGATATGGGCTGAAATCATAAAAAGCAGAAGTGCCTATTTTTTATAAAAAAGAAGTTTCTTATTTCTAAAAATTAAGAGCTTAGAAATTAGTATTTGCAATGTTAAGCATCTCTATTGCAGTATAAGGAATTCACATTGTAGTAGTTGCATATCGCCATTAGCATATGTTAGTGTTGTTAATATTAGAGGTGTAAATATAGATCTAAATCAATTTTGCAGTTTTCCAATGGGGAGAGGTGTGTATATTGACAATGGGCTTGTTCATAACTTATTAAAATTCCCATTTCTATATTATTTAAAACAATAAATACACCCATATTTTTCTGATTTTTTTTCACCTATCTCCTAGTTTTAGACTTTAAGGTGGCAAACATAACAGTGATTAAATTTTTCCTGGAGGGTTGGGCTGAGAGCTATTATGTTACTATACACTTCCATCAATGTCCATGGTAATTACAGCCTATATAGTCGTAGTATTGGTTGAGTCAAACCTGATGACGTAGTAACTATATGGAGTGGGTAGTAACTTTTGGGTATTTTCATTTTTGTTTTACAGGTTAATGGATGACCCAAGGAGACAAAATGTTCTTCACTGAAAACCATTTCTGGGTATATCTACTGAATTTAAAAATAAAACAGATGTAATTGCAGCCCCAACAACCCCATTATTTCTTATAGGAGATGATAGGAGACTGCCTTAAAATGCAGTACGCAGTGACATTGCCATTGATGTTTCAATGTTATTCATATTGTACATAAGATGGTGATACCTATATATTTATTAGCTTATGATATGTGGATAGAGGACCAAGAATAAGTGGAATATAGAGGACAAACTAAGAAGTGCAGGGTATGGCAAGGAAGAAAGAATTGGTTGTCAGGAAAATCTTTAAAATGGTAGAAAGAAAAGGTGGATAGAGGGAGATATTAAGAAGTGATAGGATTTTAAAGGCTAAGAAGAAGATGGGTGTGCATGGAGAAAATAATATTGCATTTTGGATGGCATGAAAGCTGATGTATAATGTAAATGGATCTGAATAATATTTAGTGTACAGAAAATGGTTTTTAGCTTTTTTAGTCCATCTTAAACTATACTAATATGCAAAGTATGTGGAACTGAAAAATTATTTGGTGTTTTCATATATGCATTTGATGAAATTCAAATACAGGACCACTGGAAGGTGGGCCCACCTATTATTTTGGGGCCATCTAGTACCTAAGGTACTTATAAACAAATAAAGTTGCTGGTATTCCATGTGGATTTATTCATATTAAATGTACATGTCCTGTGAGTGCAAAGTAATGTGGTACTCATATTAGTCATATTAGTGTACCTTTAGAGTTTTAACACATACCATGCTACAGGTTATGTTTCTATTCCCAACTCAGTACTAAGCCTTTTAAGTAAAATTCACAATACAGTAATTTCTCTACTTTACTATAAGATACTAGATATCATAAATAAAAAAGTGTATCTTCCTAGCAGCTAGCATCTCATCTATTGACTAAATAGTCAAGCATGACCTATTACATGCTGCAAGAGACATTTCACAAATGGTGACATGAAAAAAAAGACTTGAAAACTGAAGGACATTCACTCACGTTCGCAGCACTGTAGGGGTATGTTGCCAAAGACATAGGTGGACGTCTTCAGCAGCGGATGTGTCAAACTTTTTCATATTGACATTGTAATGTCACAACTGACAATTTCTGTGTTGTAATTGATGTTAGGGAACCTATGGAAATAAAGCTATCATTATTATTAACAATACTTTCCATGACAATAACTTCTGCAGAATTGAAGAATTTAGTAATCATATGGAGTAATTCATATTTCCCTACTTTGAATCAAATTACCAATGAATAAAACTCCTGTGCTATAAATAAATGAAACCCATATACATATATGAAATGACACAGTTTTTCTATAATATGTCAGAAAATTATAGAAAGTATATGCATAATACCATTAAAATTCGATTAAAATTGGATGTTTTTTTTGTTAAGTTTAGGAATGCATGACAATCCATGCTATTCAAAACATATTTAGTTGCAATGATTAGGTTATTTATGGTACCAGTACTGATTATGATTTCTCTCTATCTTAGTTTTTATAACATAGCCTAATGGGTACAGTAAGTTCTGGCAACTCACAAACTGCAAAGTACCTAAATTTCTAGTTTCAAAAGTGAGTGGTAGATAGGTAAGTGCCAAAAGACAACTACATATGAATCTTAACAACACTGAATTTTAGCAACATCCAAGAAAAGTCTTTTACAGTGTGCAATAGTTTAAATTTTTGATTCCATTATGTAGGTTCTTTCTCATTTTAAGAAGAACATGAAAAATAGTCACTCTTTAAAAGGTAGTACTCAGAGAAAATTCTGAGGTACCGTGACAAGGAGTATAAAAAATTATTGTTTAAAATAAATTTAGGAAAACAAAAACTTTGACCTGCTTAAATATCTTTCTTCGTGCTACAAAATCCTCCCACAGCATATAATATATAATATTAAATTCAATAATTGATATCTATGACTTCATTCTCTAATTTGCTTTCAGATTTATATCCATAATTTTGTATAATAGGGTATTAAAAGAAAGAAATAAACATTAGATTAGGCCAATGTACATGAAAACTGAAATAAGAATAATAATTTCTGATTTGACAATGAAATTTAAAATAAGATTTATTATGTAGATATGTAAGAATTCATTTCTTTCCTTGGAAATATGCAAAGGAATGCGAGTAATTTATTTTAGATAAATAATGTGATATTTCCTTTGTGTTACAAAATTTAATAATTGCATGATTCCTCTGTCCTCTTTGACATATGTGGCTTATCTTAACTCCCAATATTCAGTCATGTATTTACTGACCCATGTTATCTGTAGGTAACTCCCTCTTTACCCACCAACTTGTGTTGTCATAATCTGTTGAGAATGTGAAGTCATAGATGACTTATTGACATTTCACAGTTTTTTTTGTTACATCATGTACATTATGTTGATTTATATTTCAAATTAAAATTATAGTCATGCATATGACAGTAAAAACTGGTATATGATTTAAGATAAAAGGCAAGGAGTACTTACACTGTCTTCTAGCTGATTCTAGTTCATTAGGGAAGGTACATCTACCTATTTCATTTTTTTCAAAATCAAGGTCATTAAATTTGAACCTATTTCACTTAATTTTTGGCTCAGATTTGTTCAGCTGTGTTCTCTGAACAGTATAAGTACCTGCCAACCATGTTTTGATTATCTAACAACTTTTACTCTGTGATATTTAGTATTAAATAAGTTGGATATTATGATAATTAGGGGTATGGTAGTCCAGTGGGTAGAGTGCTGGGCTATTAACCATAGGGTCTGGGTTTGATTCCCCTGACTGATGTCTTTAAGCACCCTTAGATGAACCCAAGTTGTGTGATTTTCCAGGAACCCAGATTTTCGTGGGAAACCACAGGTAGCAATGGGAAAGGAACTGCCCCCCTCCCTTCATTCTGAAATATTAACTTCACATGCCATTGGGCTTAATATTGGATGAGATCTCTATCCTAACTTATCTAGCTAACCTTTGGATTGCTTTCTGTATCTTTTTTATGATAATTAATACAGCAATAAGGTCTCATCCAAATTTACAGTCTTGATTGGGGTTTTTAATTTGCTCTGAATACTAAGGTTCTCTGTTGAAATTCAAACTCAATCTTGGGAACCCATTCCTCCAAAGTCCACTTAATAGTTCATGCTCAAGATAATAGTTGATTTCACAGTATTTGGAGTGGTCAGCATGCATATTACACACTATCAAAACTATTTTCTTTGAGTGGGAGGTATACGTATACCTCCCACTCAAAGAAAACCTACTACTAAGATATATTTTTATCATGCTTATTATTTCATTCACTATAGTAATATTTTTTACACCCACTACCACCACTTCCACCCCAACTTCCACTTCCACCCCAAAAATTATGTGGAAAAGAGAACACAACGGACTTAAAAGCAAATCAACCATGGGCTAATTAACTTATTATAAATATATAAAATTAATTAAATGGATGAAATTCCAGTTTAAAAGTTGCTACTTCGATGCAGGATATATGCTTAATTTGACTAAATACCAAATTTTGAACTGGAACAAGCTGAAAAAATATAAATGAATGAAAACGTATTGTTGCCTTTTTGAGCTGTTAGGCATACTTAAAGGCACATTATTGGTGTATTACAGTCTCAATGTTATTCAGTAAGAATCCTATTTATTACATAAACCCAATGCTCAAATGTGAAACATTTACATTTAAAAAAAAGTAGGTATGTAGGTATTTATTTCATAATTCTTTAGTGCAAATGGCTCATAGAGGAACAGTAAAGATGAATCACTCTTTCTACAGAGCTGATAAATAGCAAAATGATATTAAAAGAGGAAAATGGTCAAAATAATTATATTAGCATTATATTACAAACACCACGAGAAATCATGAAAAGCAGTAATTTCATGCCAAATATTTATGCTGAATGTAACTTGAAACCCCCAAATTTTCTTCCCATATGGTGCTTCATCATTTCTTGGCATATGGGAAAAAAATTAAAAGAAATAGTTTCAATACTTTTTTAATCAACAATCCTCTTGATGAATTAATCATAATCTTGCAGATTCGATTCCGTGGTGATGGTAGCATGATGACTCCTTCCCTATGTGTGTACAGGTTAAGGTGGAGTAGGATTGGAAAACCAAAGATACGGAGGAAGATTCACATTGCCTTTAGGGAACATGGGGCAAAAAAGACAAGGCAATTTCCCAGGTGAGTCTTGCAGTACTCCTAGCTTAATTTTGAAGAGTGGCCAAAATGCCCCTGGATCCCCTTTCTACTTGTATGCATATCCCCAGTACACCTTCCTTTTACTGAACAAGTGGAGGGGATGGGGAAGTGACCTCCTCACTGCCACAGCATGAAATGACCCGTGCCCACATCAAAATAACTTAACTCTTTTACTGGCCTATCCAGTCCCATATGCCAGCCTGGCATTGCCCACATCGGGATCTTTGCCACTATGTTTAAGGGTCAAGCTAAGTAATTGGCAATGTATTTTTAAAAATTAATCTAAGATATTTGGAATCATAATGCTCTAATTAAGGTAGTGCAGAATTGTTCATAGGTTCAGCGACCATATTCTATGTAAATTAACAAGTTTGAATTTTCTGTAGCCAAGCCCTGTATAGAAGATGTTTTAGATAAGTGAAGTATTCAATGTATAGAAGATGTTTTAGATAAGTGAAGACATCACAATGCAACATGAGGTGGGAGTTTAACATCACCTTTCTATTTCCCCATAACAGACTATCACTAAACTGGTCTATCACTGAAACAGACTAATTACAGTTCGTAGAAGTCAGCTAAATGTGTCTCTTTTCAAGAGTAGGTACCATTGAGTATCTGTGGTAGTTTATCACCAAAACCTAAACCTACACATAACTGATTGATATGTAAGCAATTTTAGCATCATACATGTGTGTAATTTAATTTGAGATACATATTCTTATGTTTTTAAACTCCTTTTACATTTCGGTGCAGACTCTCTGTGGGTTGATATCATCCCACATTGAGAATTAACCAATGCACCCTGATTGAGGATAGAAAATATGCAATCACTATTGCACAGAGATTAAATCAAAATGATAGGTGCAGATGTGCATAGTGCTCCATACACATCCACCTTCAAAATCCAGCTTAACATCATTAAATTACTTTGAAAATCTACAATATTAAAAAAATAGTGAAATAATTCCTCATCTCCATCCGGTCACAGTTTAAAAAAATCTCTATGTAATTGAGCAATAAAATATTTTTATTATTATTCTCTCCACAAACAGAACCTCAACTGAAATGGTGGAAAAAAGATACCTAAAGGGAGAGGCAAAATTCTTGTTGTGGGGGACTGAGAATGATGGTGAACCATGGCTTTCGAAATTTTATGCAATGTATGATAATCACAGATTAAAAACCATATGAATTACCATGTTTATCTGTCTTTGCCCTCAACATAGAAGGGAATTTTGGGTACTTATGACTGCCATTTGGGAAGAAGCAGTACAAACCTATGTGACAGATACTTATCTCCCATCATTATCCTGCTCTCACTCCACTGTTTACGCAATTGTATTTAATACTTCATAGAGTGGTGCCAGACAATGGCATACATCTTAATGACAACTAAATTCTCTCTAAATGTTTATGGAAGATTCAAATAAAGAATGTAAGTGCTAGTGGTTTGGTACACATGAGTAAATGAAATTTTAAGGTAGGTACCGCAATAGCTTAGATTGTATCAAATATGATTTCTAGTGCAGAATATTTATTGTATAGCAGCACAATATATGTACATGCCTCAGTTGGATTTATGGCCCATAAGCATTAAGAGTGTTTTGTTGACCCTAAGGAAGTTTGAATATTTTTGTCTGTACCATTTTGTAGGAGCATGTTCTTGAATTACAGTATGGGTGCCCAAAGTCTTCATGCCTAAGAGAATCATTTTATTGAAAAATATCTTAGTACTAAAACCACAAGCTGTTTCAGAAAATAAAAGATAATACAGCAACAATATATATTTTTTTATGCAATAATGAGACTTATTTGAGGTGTTATATTTTATCTTTGTTTTTATTGCAATATACCAAATAGACTCTTATAAAGATTATGCATACAAGATCCACCTATTGGCTATTGGCAGAAGTAAAATTAAGAGAGAAAAACTTTGAAAAGGCTTGAGGAAAAATTTGCAGGAGATGAAGAATCCTGTTTTGATGAGACAATACTTTGAAGGAAGGAAAAAAACTTTGTTCCTGGAGAAGATGGAAACTAAAAATTACCAAAAAGAATGTGTAGAGGAGCACATTTCAGAAGTATAATCTCATAAGCTGAGTCACATTACACCCGAGTCTGGATCTGGAAATGAAATTGCAAAATGTATTTTTACTCTCTTTGTTGAAGAGAAAAGTTCACCTAAAAATATTAATGTTGTTGGTTGTGATTGCACCACAATGAATAAAGTCTGGAAATGTGCATCTTCAAAGAAACTCGTAGTTTCTCGGAAATGGGTAGTTCATTGAATGATTGTGTCTTCTCTGCTTGAATTAGCATTTATAATTCCACTTGTTTTAACACTTGGTGTAGGAACTGAAGGCTCCTCCGGAGGGATCCTTTTTTGGCCCCATCAGAGAGCAACTTCTGGGCCAAGGAGATTTAAAAATATGTAGTAGAATATTGTGACATAACTTGATCAGACTAAAGATCAGAGATACCATCTGGATATCACACAAGCTGTTCAGGTTCCACAGAGGTTGTCAACCTGACTTTTCAGCCCATGATTCTGGACCAATCTCTCACAGCATATGGATAATGATTGCAAACAGGAGCCTGAGACTGCATGCATCCACAATTGCACCCCATCCAGCTTTGACACAATTGGTTACATTCCTGATGAAATCATTCCTACCTATGTAGATTTAAAGTATGAGGATGTGAAGAAAGCGTTATTGTAGGGGTGTGTCCATCACGGTAGATTACCATTAATAATGTGGATGTATATTAAAAGCCACCACTCTATAATGTGTAGATTATCTGAAGCGTGTGATGAAGGCAATTAGGACAACCAGATACTAGCAGAAAAACCTCCAAGACACTAAATCCTGTCATCCAAAGAAATGCTTTCTTTGCTCACCCTGGGAATATTCTATTGGCAAGGCATCTAATAAAAGAGATCATATCAGGGAACCTGGTTTGCGCCGTCTTGCAAAGGCTAACCAGTAAATATTCAAAGTAAAACAAATCCATAGCCTAAATGCATCTGCTTTGAACGATACAGCTTCTGATTATATAGAATTGTTCAACAGGTCACCAGTAAAAATACCTTCTCCTCCATTTTTGTATGTCAGCGTTGTGACTTTACACCACCGAGTGGAACGTTTGGGATTTCCCCCACTAAACCCAGGCGGTGGAGCGGTGTGTAAAATTCGCTAAACAGGCTGCATGAGTCTCGTGCAGGCTGGTGGTTTTATGGTACTACCAGCCACGATAACCACTTCACCCTGAAGTGGCCATCGTGGCGTGTATGGCAAAATTTGAGGTCAAATCCGAGTTCGCACCTACAATACCTGAAATTTCTGAAGCGCAGAACCTGTCCTTCATTCGTGGTTGGTTGTAATGGGCGAGTGTGGAACTCGATTCTCAGTCCCCTTCATGAGTACTGAGTCGTCCCATTCATGCAGAATGGGCCAAGAGCATGAGGTGCCAGCAGTGCGTGCAGCAGCAGTGGGGGCCAAGAGCATACGGCGTTTCGGCAAAAACCGTGCCGAAACACCGTAACGATCCTCGCCGGGCAATAGCTGGAAAAATCACGATTTTGAGACACATGCTTTCCCTCCCTCCCCTGACCCCCAAGGTAGGAGGGATCTGAACTCCAAAATATTTTTTTCATCCTTGGTCATTCCTAGATTATCGTCAACACCAATCGGAATTGACGTACTACCACAGTTGGAAATATTAAAAAAAGTCTGAATATACCACTTCTTTGGACAAATTTTCGAATACATGACCGTAATCCTCCATAGGAAGATTCCGAAAAAGTTGTTCTGATCTTGTACTGACCTGGAAAAACTTTTCCACACTATTGAATTTAGGATTTAATTGTTTTGAGTCTGGTTTAAAGTGTGCTTTACCACAGCATCATAAAATCTCGGGTTCTGATACTCAAGGGTAACGCACTAATCGACAATATGTAGATGGTAGAAATTTTGTAAATACGAATGGTAATCCACCACGAGAGAGCCTGGCGAAATTGGAGCAGTCAAAGATTTTTGGACAACACTTCGGCCTTGACAGCTCAGAAACACCGCCTATTTGAATAAGCTGTTGACCATTCTATTTAAGTGAATATTGGTTAACCTTATCAGCAGTATGTATACGAAAACGAAACCTGATAAGATTGAACCAACAGCAGTCATATATTTGCTACATTTTCTTAACTCCCGGTATCTGCCGTACCTCACTACGACCACATAATATTGAACTTAAGCCCCTTTGCCGATGTTTCAATAGCTATCTGTAAGTAAATTTCATGAACGGGCTCTAATCTGTAATATTTTTGTCACACTTAAACTTCGTATGACTACGCATGGTCATAAATATGAAATTTTTTAGTTTTATAATATAATTTACACTTTAGACAAGAGAAAATCAGTTCAATTTTTGTTTTTAACAGAATTTTTAAATAAGTTCATCATTGTTGTTTTGGAAGAAACACTTGAGTTAATTATAAATGACTGGGAATTGGAAATTTCAATGAGGGTCAAATTCCTTAAATGTAGCTGTCAATTCCGTATCTATGTATTACGATTTCAATTTACTGCATCAATTGATGCAGTGCATTCATACAACAAGTAAAAAACGAACGAGAGAAAACATGACAAAAAAATCCACCCCTTGGGTGAGTCCAATCCGTGACTTTGAGGGTTAACCGTTATAAACTACGTTGCCCTCCCTTCTACCGTTCTCACTCACCAGATTTGAAGCCATCCCTGCAGTAGCATCGATTGAAAAGAGGTAAATAAGCTTAAAAGAATCTTTAAGTACCATTTAAATAGAATAATAGTAAGGAAATATAACCTTTATTAATCCACGTTAATTCCTAAAAAAATACTGAATGAAAGTGTTTGATGAAATAGAGGCTTTAGAGTGCAATTCATTTGGTAATCTAACAGTTGGGATAGGTTTCTGATGGGTACAACCTCAACCCTACAATAACTCTTTCTTCATTTCCGTATGAGCCTGATTCTTCCCTGTTATTTCACTCATTGCATTCAAGAAAACGTTATATAATCCGAAGCTCTTTAACTATTTCCTCGCAATTTTCTTTAGGGTTAATATTTAATCATTTCCTATTAACATCACCGAATTACGTGCCTCGTCTGGTATCGAAACCGGTTTCTCTATACACTAGAAGATAAGTCAAAAAACACAAATAAATCCATCGCTCTGTCTTCTTAGTTTTATCTACAGAGATTTCTTCTATGCAAGTCCTTCTGTTAAAAGAACATAAAAGCACAGCAGACGACTCCATTAAGATGTTCGACAGTTCCAAAACGTGAGCTTCGAGGTTAAAATTACTCCACGATTTATCATTGGAATTTTTCGCTAATGGAGACGATACGTTTAGGCCCTTGGGTAGAGGTTAAATCCACGATCGCAGGTATGAATCTCACATAGATCATAAATGTGTAGTTTTGATATTTTATAGATCCTTATCTGTACGTCACCCTAAATACGTGCCGGGTTAGGTTAGCTATTCTGAAGATAATCAACATATGTTAGGAACTGGAATAGATAGAGGAGAGGGAGAAATAATTCTGAATGGGGCACCCTAATAAAATACTGCATTGAAATATTTATCACAATGAAAATTCTGGTCTCTTTGACGGAGAAAAATTTTGCCAAAAAAAATTTTGGAATTTTTTTTTGGAATTTTTTTCAAGATAACCGTAATAGTCTGGGAGTAAAGGAAGTTACCGGGCAGTTTCCGAATGAATTTTTATATACCACGACCACGGTTTCGTAGCGGGGCTACGTCACCTGATGATGTAGCCCCGCTACAAAACCATGGTCGTGGTAAATAAAAATTCATGAGGAAACTGCACAGTTATTTCCTTTATTCCCAGTATGTTGGACTTCCACAAAGTTTCGCCTGAGACAGAATCCTATAACCGTAATAGTTACAAACGAAAAATCGATTAAATATATAAAGCTATAATTTTAAATATCCGCAACTGGAATAAATCCCATTAAGGTAATTGTTTGATCGAGATACTAAAGCAGCATAATAACTTTCATCATAATTAGTATAATTTTAAATATTATTTATTAAGCCGTAAACGGGCTTTTTCATGGACAGAAATATGTTGGTAAATAAGCTAATGAGCCTCGGTAAAGGCGTTAATTATCCTGCTGTGGTTAACACATTTCCCTTTACTGAAATTCGCATTTTACCTAAATGAATCTAAATGCATAATGTTTGTTGTCATTTAAAATTAATTAAATGCCATACTGTTTGAATTTCCTTTTCACGCACAGTAACTCCCATCTTTCATTCCCTTTGAATGTTACGCCAACAATGTTTATGCAACTGCTTAAACAGCGCAAAATGACAGAGGGAAAACCTAGAAGGTCCAATTACAGTTACTTACCGAAAAGAACAGGGAAAGTATCAAACTCAATTCCTTTTGACGTTTACAGAGGTTGACACCAGTACAAAAGATGCAGCTAAGGGGTCTGTTTGGAGAAAAAATGTGTGCAAGTTCTAAAGTGGCAAAACTAAAAGTTTCTTTACTACCGTAAGTGTGTATGCATACATAGTATGACTATATGGTACCATCTAGGTACATCGAAGTCAGGTTCTGGTGAGTGCAAAATAAAACCATTATCCGTAATTGACTACAATTTTTCCAAAAACGACGTTGATCTCTCCAATCAAATGAATGCATACCTTCAAGTGCTCACTCAGACTTTCAATGAAGTGGTACAAGAAGCCTACAATAGAATTGTTACTAGGGGCCTGCATGGTAAATTCATGGGTAATTTACAATAGATACTCCGAGGGAAAAATGGATACCTATAGGTACTACATTTTACGGATAAACTAATTTATTGACTTATAAGTGACGTAAGAGAAAGCAAAAGTGGAAATGTTGAAAGCGTGGGTGAGAATAAAAGAAAAACGGTGCATAATATGGAAATCTTTGAAGGGTTAAGAAGAGACTGCAGGAAAAGATGTGTAGGATGTTACGAGAAACTTCGCGTTAATACTAATTTAAGAGAAGTAAAGGTGAAAGCAAAGAAAGTTCCGACGTAATGTAAGGACAACCTAAATTTGTCTGAAATGTTTTAATCTTAAGTATTAATAAATATCATAACAACTTATTCAGACAAATGCTTACTGCATATAATAGTCAAGGTATGATTTTCCTGCAATCTACTACGTTTAGAGTAATTATTATATTTTTTTATAAAATAAATTTCTTTTTAAAAAGAGAATTTTTCTTGTATATATAGGTATGTTAGTATAATTTTTATTTTCATTATTTTTTGTAACTCGCTCATACACATGTCCTATTATTTCACGTTCAGCATGCTCACATATGCTTCAATATCTGAAATGCTAAAAGGACAATAGAAAAATAACGATTTGACTTTTTAAAATCTTGATTGCGAATGTAACTTCTGTTCTGTGATTGTTATATTTTTTTAGTGCTCCACCTCCTTTGCAGTTAATTCCTTGTTCCGATATTAAACTCTGAACAAAATATGAAAGGAGAAGATTATTTTAAAATTTACATTTTTCTTAAGAAGTAATGAGCAATAACTTATTCGTTTTACAGGCATAAATTGCAACATATGATGCTGAGAAATGTTATTTATAAGGAACAGAAAATTCCAATCCCCGGAGAAAAATTCGGAAAGGTAATATCTACTATTATTAACAGTTCACTTTAAATGCAGAGCCGAGCTGGCTAACCTTTCAATTCTTAAATAAATTACAATTAGACGATGACCAACCCTTCAATATTATAAACAACTATTGTCAACGTCTCAAGATTTGCACGAAACTAACTCGTTGATATTCTCTCTCTAAGCTGTCGGAAGAAACTTCAAACTGAGTTTTAACATTGCTTTAACAGTATTTCCAAGGCCATAGATAGATCTTTCTTCATTTCCGCATATGCCTGATTTTTCCCTGTTATTTCACTCATTGTATTAGGAAAAAACGTAATATAATCCAAAGCTCTAAAACAATACACTCACAATTTTCTTTAGGGTTGACATTTAATCATTTCCTCGCCATCTATGCCCTTGAGTATTTCCTCCAATTGGCGCACCTTCTTGATTCACGGACATTTCTGAAAGCTTCTTAACATGACATCCAAAGTAAAATCCGGTCGCTCGCCACCACGTATTCTGGTGTCTTACATAAAAGAGGAGTGATTCTTTTCTTCATAAGAGGAGCGGATATTTCCCTTCCCATAAGGGAGGAGGAAAATTCTAGCATTCCCGAGCAGGAATTGTTTTTGGATGCATCTATCT
>LYUA01000996.1:354805-369129 GCA_002093875.1 Calopteryx splendens | reverse complement strand
ACTGTAGGAGTGTGGCCATCAGAAACCTACCTTAACCGGTAGATTACCATGATAAAAATGTTAACAATCGAATTTTGCTGCAAAACCAAAGGATAGGTAACTCAGACAAAACGTTTTTCTCCGCAATTATAGCCTTCTATGATTAATAACCTTTCTGCTCTAGTCTAAAATTATTTCCTCCAATGGCTTGTCTTACATCGATCCCACCTTAAATATGTCCGAAATTGCGATGCGGACTAACCAACTACGGTTAAAAATGTTTCTCCAGCGATTGGGTCTATAATTATATCGAAGTGGTTGTTTCTTGGAAGGCAGCGATTTTGATTATGGAGAAATGTTTGATCGACGTTGCCTTAGGTTCACAACCCGACATTTTGATCAAAATGTGTGAAGGGGAAGCAAAAGTCGCAGCACGTACCATATTCAGTCTTACATGTGCACTTTTATTCATGAAGGCCACCTTCTAAGAAGAATGCTTGGGTATGCAACGTAAGGTAACACAATTGTTTTAAGGGACAAGTCGCAGACTATTCTGTCGTAATTTTCTTCCTTTTTATTGAAAAAACTAATATGAAACTGTTATTCTACGTCGCTTAACTAATAAATACACTTTCACTTGTTCACCCATCAATTCAGTAGTGCTGTAATCTCAATGCGTCATTTTTAACCTTCCCTTTCTATTAATGCCATAGTCGAAAGTAATGTTATAACTTATAATCTTTAACATGCTGTGATTTAAAGTTATAAGTGTCTCAGACAAATCTACAAATGTACTGGAAGCAAGGTGGCGCTCGGAAATAAAAATTAAACATTGACCCCAAATGACATAGAACGGTCAACGTTGTGGGTCGACATAATCAGACTTGTGGCCGCTATGATTACTATAAATAACTATTAGAGAGGATTGAAATTTAAACACTGTGATTTCCACGCAATATTTTATTGACACTACCTCGGTTTCAACACTTTATGTCATCTTCAGACCTGAAGATGACACAAAGTGTTGAAATCCGGGTAGTGTTAATAAAATATTACGTGGAAATCACAGTGTTTAAATTTCATTCCTCTCCAATATGGAGAGTTTCCACAAAGTTCAACCCTACTACTGTATAATTCGTGTAAATAACTACTTAAAATATTTACCCTGCCAGATTGAAACGTGATATTTCTCACCTTAGAGTATGTAAAATCAATAATTTTATAAGTTAAATATTTCATTTCTGTTTGGCATACCAGTGACGAATCCATTGTGCCTTAACGTATGCAATTTTGCCTTAGCGGCTCCGTATGCTAAGCTAACCGTACTTTGTAACACGCAACATCAGAAAGATATTTAATGATGATGCTCCTTCCAATGATGGCTCCATCCAACCGCAGTGTGACTTTGTGTTTCATCGTAAATATTACGCTTTTTAGACTTCGTATTGTTTAGGAGTTCTTTTTTTGATAGTTTTTGTATTAATTCCAATGGGAAAATGGATCTTTACCGGAGTGTTTGACAAAGGCTCCAAGTCTGCGTATAATCTATTGATACACATGATAATTATGCACTACAATAGTCTTCTGAAAAAAAGATAATTAAGAAAAATTAGGAATATGGCGGTTGAATGTGTTAAAAATGGGATCTGGAATATTTGGTGAAAGAAAAAGGAAATAAGTCTGTTACTGAGTTGCTTTAAATGGCCACAGAATCAACAGGAAGCTTCAACTACTATTGAAAAATGATACCATGACAACTTTGTAAGTTGTAATTTGGAACTTTGTGGAAGTCCTCGTTTTCCCCATTTGAAATCAATAGGATTTGGCTTCATATTTAAATCAGTTTGAAGTTTAACTTTTACCCTAACGCTATTCCTACTAAAAATAAATGTAGGGAAATGAAGATGCTACGCAGGATAAGTAGTATAACATTTTTTGAATTTTTTTTCACTTACAGACAACTCATCAACTAAACTTTAATGCTATACCATTTAATACGAGTATCATTTCATGATTTCACTTGCCTCTCCGGAACTACTATTCAACATGTTTGAGTAATCCAGTCACATGTTTGAGTAATCCAGTCATATCTCATAAGCAGAGGCATATACGTCGTATTCATAATTAGCTTGGATAAGGGTCATCTTTTCCACAAGAAAAGTATGTATTTTCAAAGTTCTATTGTTAATTTTTATGGAAAGAGAAACGTGAATAAGGCTGGTGTTATAACACCCTCTGCCACACGACCTTGAGGCATCTTTCGGGGAATTTTATTGATGGTAATATATGAGCGGCTTGAATGGCCTACAACTAGATAATTTACTTCACATTAAATCCAGATCCCTTTTCCTGCCCACCTCTTTTGTAGACTCCCAAATATGTATGGTATTATAACAGTATTCAGGAAGAAATATAGTAAAACTATTTAAAGAAAGAGAATAATCTTACCTTCCCATGTTAATGGTTTATCCCGTGGTTCATTTCCTTTTTCGTCCAATGGAATTGCATCAAGCCAAGTTAGCAAAATATCACAGTCTTTCTCAATACCACTGATTCCATTATAGTCAACTTCCTCATATTCCCCGATGGTTGATTCATATTTCAGGCACTGTAATATAAAACAGTCGCTTGCATTAATAAAATGTCAAAATAGAGGTGGGATTGTTAAAAAATATAATAATTTCATCTCACGCCTAAAAACTGAGGTCTTATTAAATTGTTAATTCATTTAGTTGCAAATTTGGTTTTAGGCAAAACAGACATGCTAGCAGTGCTTAGGCAGGGAGAAGTGAAATCAGGGACTTCCCCTAATTCTTTTACCTATGAGGAGCCATTGCTGTCCAAAATGAATACAGAAATCCACGAGTCTTCATTAAATGTACATCTACCAGTCTGTGCTTTTATGCATTGTTCTTTCCGAAGATGCCATTTCGTCTTTTAAAATTGTCCTCTCTCTGCAATCTATATCTCCAAATATTCTGTTACCCATGAGCCTCCACCTCTCTGGAACCAAAATTCTATTGACTTCGGAAAATAAAAGTTCTTAATATCCCAGCCATTTTTATTTCCTCTTTCCACAGAGCTTCAACAGAGCTTACACTATTTATTCGTCTATGAATTAGTTGTGGCAAGAGTTAGGAAGGACATTATTTACTAATGCAAAAAAAGGACGTGCCTTAAAAAATCATGCTTAAGGATAAGGCGTTATATTCAGGAACTTTTTAATTCCCGTTCTCTGATTATCCCCGCTCCCTGAACCACATTTTTCCAATTGAAGAAAATTCAAATATTCCAACCAACCGGTGGCGTGCCCAGAAAATAATTTCGGAGGGCTGTGGCTCATGGTGACGCTTCGTTGCCAGTTGGATTGTACCTGAAGAATTAATATCTCACTTTCAAAAGTTTTAGTGAAATAATTATTATTGGGTTTATTGATATTTGTTTTTTTGGTAATTTTAATAACAATAATGATAATTACACTTAGCATCAAATGTTCAATAGTACTGGACTTATTCATGTATTCTTGCGGGAGTTTCAATTTCGGGGGGACGGACGGGGGAAATGTGGCCTAATTAGGCTCACCCCAGACTACGTCACTTCAACCAGCAAATGTAAAGTTCAAAATATTATCATCCAGAACACCTAGTTCTAACATATCTTCTCTGCTGAAATCTGATTCGGAAGAGTTATAAAAACAATAATGTTAATACTCTTTATTGGTTAGTCTATGAAATAATTGTGACAAGAGATAGGAAGGAAAATGTTTATTCAGGCATAAAAATGGACCTGCACTAAAAAAAATGTTTTTCAATAAAGCTAGCTTTCAAATATATTTTTCGATTCTCCCAACATTGGAATTTCCTTTCAGTGAAAATCAGGGAATTGATAGTGATCAGAATGTGATAGTGTCGCTCACCTTCCCGTCATCCTTCCCGGTCACCCATCCCCAAAATCAGTTACATTGTAATTTTTAAGTGTTTTCCACCTTATTGGAAGGAGCAGATATGTTCTCCATCTACGTCTTACCTTGTTTGCTACCACTAGGGAGTGTGGCAGCGGTTGCTAGGCCACCAACCATTAGTGCAGCTGGTGAGTACTTCCATTGGGTATCATTTTATTTTCGGGAAATTCGAATTGCTACACGTAATAAGTCCTACTATTGTGGCCACGAATTATGCTAGGGAAATAGGATACCTTATATCGGTCTGTTCGGCTGTCATTTACCCTTAACTTCTCGTTGTGGTCTCGCCTACCAATGTTATGTGATGCTTAAAGTATTCCATCTTTATTATCATTAAACTCAAACTGCTTTAAATTTTGTCAAACAGAATGTCATGAATGAAATATTCATGCTTCTATTGGCACAAAACCCAGGGTATTTTTGCGATTTTTGGGTTACAGAACTTTCTGGGGAATCTCAGGTGGCAAAAAAACTGTCTCTCTAACCCTGAGTGTGCAAATTTCGCGTCGCATCGAAAGCCATAGTTTGAGATGGGATCCATCCTCGCCTATCGAAACCAACCAAACAGGGTTGACTACCGCTGATGCGTGAATGGATCAAGTATGTAAATATTGATCTACAAAATGAGCGTTTGTTCAGTTCTCTTTTTATTCGTACGCACGCTACAATTCTGTTGCAGTCTATATCCGAAAAAATAGGAATATCTGTAAATCTTGTAATAAAACTCTTTCTTTCATAATAACATGGGAAAAAATGTTTCAATAAACATGTGTACGAGAGGTGAGTGGAGTTGGGGGGGTGGAGAAGGGGAAGAAGGGTGAAAGGAGATAGAATAAATGGAGGGGAAACGGATTTTAGGTTGAAGGTACTTTAGAAGCGCACGACGATGCGTCGTAATTTTCAGGGAACACCCAAAATCTTACCCAAAAAGTCGTGTGACAGGGGCCAAGTTTCCGTTGGACATTTTTTCCAAACCGACTCGTGTGTTACTCATCTTTTAGCGTCCTTTCCCATGATTTAACTTCGAGAAACTTTGTATATGAATACTTGAAAGAGAATACTGTAACCGTTGCTATGTATTCTTTAATAGGGACAAAGAAGATCTTCCTATGCTTCTTGTCGATTAATATTTCCAAGCGTCTTATTTGTACTCATTTTTACATTTTTGTGATATTGCCACCATTTGTTACCGTATTTACAGCGTCCTTTGTCACGCCCACGCCAAAAACGTCCCATATGGTTTATTCACTCTATTTGTTATTTATTTTCCTATCTGTTGGCTGGAAATGGCTAAAAAAGTAGTAGTTTATCCATTTCTTCCATGCATAGTCAAACTTAATTCATACTCATTTGCATAAAATATCTTTAATACTCTAGGTACTAGAGAATGTTTAACGCAATACTGACCATTTAGGTTACGGTCTGCCAGAATGCATTTTTTTATTTTTCTTCTGAAAAATGTGCTTATTGATACCCATATACGCCAATAATTACGTAAGACGTGGATGTTCATATCGTACGAATCCTTAGAAGGGGAGAAGGAGAGGTAAAGAAGTTAAAAATGACCCAACGTAATCTTAAAGCGAGCCCGTATTCGTAAAAATAATTCGTTCCGTATTACAACAGCCTAATCCTTCTATCAATCCAATTATAACCCAGAACGAAGGAAGATCTCTTTTAAAGAGCCCCAAGACCATCAACTTGATGTCCTACTGGCAACATATTGATTAGATGTGAAGGTGCATTAGAACACAATTTGCATATGTAGTTAATACTCGGAGCAGAAAGGTAAGATGATGAAATAAAGACAATGCTATTCCATTTAACAAAACAATTTATCTCAAAACGTCTATTTTTATTTACTGAAGAAGTTAGGTTATTCTAACTGACATCTAATTAAATAATTATTTTATCTATTTAATCTATAATTATATTTATTATGCGTAACAAACGGTTTAACTGCATAAACCGTCGATTTATGAAAACGGGAAACTTGAAATTTAGGGGAAGTAGGTAAATTCTCTTTGTGTCGTTATTTTATTTATTATCGTTATTCTCTTTGTATCGTTATATTTCCTGCAATCGAAAAAGTCCTTTCTGATTCTGCCAATTTTGCAAAGATGCCTATTTATCCCCTTGCCAATCTGGATGACGGTCAATGACGTGGACGTTTTTCCGAATTATTTCTCCATCAAGTCTGGCTATGGCTGATCCGTCTTAATAAAACATAACGCCACTATGACAACCACGAAAATATTAATTTACCCATTATTTGTGCTATGTCGCAATAACCGATTGGCAGCCTCAGAAAAAGGCTTGCGCATACGTGTATGAACATAGATCACGTTCAAAATTGAGACGGCAATCCAAGTGTACGTGTCCTCGGTAGGCTGGGAGGTTCTGTCCGCGCCACAATAAGCCTGCTCATTTGATTTTTTGAATCTCGTGCTTCAACCCGGCGAGTTAAATTCGTACCCGGGTCGAGTCTAGCACATATGCTCAAGTGATATACATGGGGATGGGATGAATCATTTGCAGGGTGATAGGGCCTTATGGAATCGAATCGTGTTGGGAGATATTCGGTGGTGGATCGATTAGATTTGATTCATGATCGGTCGAAAATATTCGATTTCCGGGAGAGCCATACATAAGGTGACCACCTCACTGGTTGGGAGGACGAGAAGCTCGTCCCAGGGGGGTCAAGGATTTCAGCCTGCTCACATAACAAAGCGGCACTGCCTAGGGAAAATTCACCGCGAGCCATTCCTTCTGAAGAGTGATCGCAATAGGAATGGGCCGAGTCTCAGGGTACAAGAGGTTCACGCGATGGGTGCTCTTCAGCCGTTCTTCCTCCGGCCACAACATACTAACAGGAGATTCTGAAGGTTCCCCCCGAGCCGTCCGGAAATTCAGGTAAGATTCAACCATTCATTTCGCGCGCTCTTACTGACATGCACTCCTTCCATTCCCAATTACTCAGGACCACGTGCCGGAAAACCTATGATCAAATTTCGAAGGAATAGATTAGGAACACATTGTTATTCAAAACTCCCGACGCCTCATGGAGTTCGCCTCAAGAAACACTCATGCCTGCTTGAAATGCCTCATCCATTGAATGCCTTTCTATTCTGATTCTGCGGCGTCGTATTCCATGAAGGAAAATAGTCCTTGGTGAGTTATCTGGGATAAATCACAATTGGAATGCACTCTCACCTTGTAAATGTACCTATCTCGAGAAAGAGTGACTAGCGCGAGGAGTTATGTGGGTTACGTGGGTGGGCTCCGAATCGTCCCAAGCACCCCGCCGCCCTGGTTTCTCAAACCCTCTCTGACGTACGTACTCCCCGCGTCACTTCCGACTAGGTTCTCATTCTTCACAATATTTGTCGGTCTACTCTCTCCCCCTCTGTGCTGAGTTGACGGAATGCACGAGTGATTTTAGGGGAAGTTCCTGCCTTGCATCGAAGAGCATTAGGCGAAGATACGCTTAGTTGCTGAGTTACCATTTTGAAAATGAGGAAGAGGATGGCGATTTCAAACCTTGCACTTTAACTTATTTCACTCGAACCGACATGCGTCATGACCATGACATATATGTGGAATTGACGAGTTCATAGATCCAAGCTTTTGAAAAGGCGTAGTTCGCAGGAATGAAACGAAGTATTAGGTAACTCATCAATCAGTCTCGCCGATGCGAGAAAAATATCAGGAAAAAATGGCTATGAGCGTTAATCCATAGAAAATGTGGTTCAGGAATATGAAATAATGGGTCCCCCTTAGTCGTATTTTACTTGACGTGTGAGTGGAACAAAGTGGAGACTCCCCGTAGAGAAATAAAATAAATATTTCCTCAGGGTGTACCCAGGCGAGATGTCTACTATAATTTCATGTTTCTAAGCGCGGAAAATGTGCGGGATAGGCATGTGTTTCATTGATCGGTAGATGTTTCCAATGACTTTAACCTACCGGCCGACTATTCTGACCGAGGCAATGGAGTAAACGGGGAGTAAATGTCCCGTTTCCACTACCCAACGTACCGACCACCTTAAGGTCAGACCGTGTTCTCGCCGTCGTAACTAGTAGTTCCGAACACTGCCAAATAACCACAGTAAGCGGCTTAGTAACGCGGTGGAAACCGGAAGATGCGTGAATGTGTGAATTAAAACACTGTAATCGACAAAAGTAGACGAAATGTACTAGGCTCCGACAAAATAGCAGAGATATTGCTGAACCTTCTATTTCGTAGAGTTGATAGATTCGCTTGGGTCTGCATGGCATAATACGAGCTATGTTATAAATCGCAATTAATTTTAAGCTAAGGACTTCCCAATTTTAAGCAAGCATATTTATTAGTGTGTATGGGGCATAAAAGGCTTCTCTGACTTCGTGAGAGCAAACCAACAGTTAAGAAAAATAATCATGAAAGTTAAATTTACAGATGCAGACTTTAATTGCCATTTACTTTGAAAATAAAATACAATATATAAGTATAAAACATAACGATATAATCTCTTTTACTTCAGCCTGAAACTAGCTACTTGCTGTTAACTTGTTATTATTCTGAAAAAGGGCAAAACTGGGTACCAGTGGCAATGAGAGAGGCAGTGGAAACTTGAGTTGTTTGGTAGCGTTGGTAAGTGCGATGGTAGAGGAAACAAGGCGTTACTCATTTTACAACTCATTCAAAAGCCCGATCGAAACGCTCTTGCCTCAAAATATGCTTCTAATATTACCTCCGTAGTCGGGAGTAAACTCAAATTCTCCACATCTTTGTAAAGGGCTTTGCCTCGTGTGCTGTCTTCGTGACTTGAGAGGTTCTCAAATTACCATTCCCTCCAACTTCCTTCTCGCAACAGGTTTTCACACATTTTTTTTCACGTGGTAATTTTTCTAGGCCTACGGATTTATTGGTTTGCATTGTTTGGAGTTACCTCGTTTGAGATTTCTCTCATTAAAATGATTTGTAACTCTTTTTTCTCATCAAGAGTTTGAGAGTTTTTTATACTGTGATACGAAGGCAAAGAAGGGTTGCTCTTTCTCTCCGGTGCTTTGGAACTGAGTCCATGTGTGGCCATTTTAAGAGGAGCGAGCTAGATATAGGGATGGAGGTGACCAAGTATTTGCATTCACTCAACAGGCAATGGATTGCAGTTCTTTTTGAGTAGTTATATTAGCAGTTCAAGAATTATGAGATGATTAATCACAAGGAAAACAAGCGAGTAATGGAAAAATCAAGAAGTAGGAAGGCGAAGTTAAACTTTGAAGTGGGAAGAAGTCAATTAGCGATTGCAAAATTTCACGTATTGGAACAGTATTTTGAAAGCAAACGGGTGAATTAGAGGAAAAAAATAGAAGAAGAATATAGCCGTAGATTAAAAATGCAACGAGGAGAGAAGTAGAGAAAAATATTTCCGCTTTTTAAAGATATGTGAAAAATTCACAATATAAAAATCATTTGCCTGAACCGAGACTCGAACCCGGATCCCTCGATTTCCGGAAATAGATTTACGGTAATAATTCCGCTGCTGTGCATAGGTATGTATGCACAGCAGCGGAACTTCGGAATAAAATAAAAATAAATAATAAGAGTCCGATCTTTTTTAAAAAGTTTTGGAATTGATTTTGCGTAAAAAAGTGCAAGTGTATGTACTCCGTTTTACTTCCAAGTGAAACTAAAATGTATGCTCTGAATTTAAATACACTCCGTAGTAAAACTTAAGTTTTTCTTCGTATTAATTATTCTAATTGAAAGAAACACAATAATCCAAATTCAAAATAATAAAATTCAATTTTTCGTTCGTTCATCATTTTTAGGAGCAAAAATCAAGAAGTAGCGAATTATTCGAATACCCGAATAATCATAAAATATCCGTGGCTGAGGATATTTGAATATCCGGTTAAACGAAGTATGCCCCAAAATATTCGTTATCCAATTGCTATATGTGGTAAATTAAGTGATCCAAATATCCGGACGAACGCATTCCAGCATCGGCGAACGTATGAAAACTAACACATTCAACTGGTACCCGAGAATTTTAGTCAAATAAATGTCGTATATGATTTCCCTGACCCTCACCACTCAGACCTCACCACCAAATTTCATTGTAATGAGGACAAATATAGCATAGATGAGCATTACATTGAGCATAGATATCCCATCTATGCTCAATGTTAAAATTTGGAGGAGATCTAAGGGAGTGAAGACGTATATCGCTTAATGTATGTGACATATCCTTGTGCCAGTGTTTTCCAGTTGAAAGCTGTGTCAAGAAATTCACATAGAATTGACGCCGAAGCGAGCATAAGATAACATACTTGTCAAAATCAGAACAGGCAAAAATACTCTTTATTCATGTAACGTGAACTGTTTACATTTTTCAACTATAAAGCGTTTAATTGACGGAACCGGTACCGTATTGGTGTACGTGTATTCGTACCGTATAATGCGTGCGCATAACCGCCGACGCCGCAAATGTACTTATGTGTGATATAACGTATTATGCGTCTCTTCGTTCAAGCATTTGATTGGGGGCACTCATTTATATTTCCAGAGCCTAACATAGTCAAGACCTGACCAGGTTGACCATGACCGTACTCTTTGGTCATATCAAGTGAACCTAGGTCAGGGCGGGCATCATCTATTCCTGAGGCAGATACTGCATTCCAGAACGGGATAGCCAGGATGACTCATTATCAACCTTCCTACGTGGCTAGCTTCGTACATCGACATCACGCTTTCCGGAATGAAGATTAGTTAACATTATGATCCCATTCATTCCCGTCTCTGGATAAGTGTGGAGATTTTGATATATCGTACATTAGCCAGGAGTTTATCCAATCCTCGTATGCATGTCCCTTTCGTTGAATCTCTGATAAAAAACGTGAGATAAAGAACGTCGCGGAGGGAAAGATTACACGGATCCTAATAATCCACTCTCCAGGTGATTGATTACTCACACAACTGCTCGAATTAAGACATTATACGAGGACACACTGACTCGCCAGGGGAGTTTGTGAGACCGTGTGCCGGGGGCACTGCGGCCCCGGCTGTAGACAAAGGCGAGAATATTCAATTATCTATTTGAAATAAATATATTGCAATATGCTACCGATTCCCTCTGTTTTATTGATGCTCACGAATATGTTCTTTTCCCCGTGTTTTATTGCCTTATCAGATAGAATATTAAAAACAAAAGTACCCGTATTTTGCCGTTCTGCGCCTAGTCGCCTTGTTTCCGAATTATTGGCAGAGGCGTACTGGAAAGAGTAGGAACATATAGCTTTTACATCACAAGTCTCTTCTGTTCAATAGCCACTGTGCTCACGGCCTACTTTTCCGAGACCCAGGCTGAGTATTTCCGAAGTCTCTGATGATACAATTACTATAATCGAGTAGGCCTCGACATTTGGGTATTTTCATTTTCGTTTTAGGAGTTAACCGCAGAAGAAAAATTATTCTGACTGAAATAATTTTTTTAAAGGCGAGGTTTTTCAGTGGGAACAGCGCTGGACTACTAACCATAGGACCAGGTTCGATTCCAGGTGATGCCTATGGACACCCTCAAATCCACCCAAGCTGTGTGATTTTTTTAGTACCGGGTCTTCCAGGGAAACCTCAGGCAGTACAGTAAAAGGAACGACCCCCCCTACACTGATGTGTGAATTTCACATACCGTTGGCCTAAGTATTGGGTGAGCTCTACCCTTACGTACCTCAGCCTTTGGGTTGATTACTGCGCGTTCCTTAAATACTTTTTTGGATCGATCTACTGAATCCGTAAATAAAATTGAAATTATGCGTCAAAGTGAACTACTCATTTGTGAGGGGGAAGAACATATCCTCGAACTGATTTTTGCGGGTGTCATATTTATCTCAAACATTTATATTGCCATTGTATGGCCTTCCGATAGAGTTCAGGGGTTGTAGCATTTCCTGGATGTGGCAAGACTAGCCCAACTATTGATACTTCTTCAATCGTTTGGTTAAGGGTTGTCTTCACGTCCCCGTGGGCTTCCATTCAGCATTCGATAGGGATTGTGAGACCTTTTGTGTTCTTCACATCAGTTGCATTATAAACCGTTAATCCTTCATAAGCCTGTACTCGCTTCCCAAAGAAATATTATCTAAGATAAGACCGAAATTCTCATGGGAAATTTGCTGTAGAACTTATCTTAAGGTGAAGAATCTTAAATGTGACTAAAGTTTCCAGCTGTGTTCATACAACAGTACGTGGCAGTTTGATAGATGGCGTGAGATATGCGACTTAATGCACAATGTTCGGTCCGGTTTCTCTAGAAAGTTCCTACCCTGTGCTTTTCGGAAAATATTCGTTTACTACATAGTGGTTGTCATTGTCAAGGAACCTTGAGGTAACAGTGCAAGTGGAAGAAGAGTCGGAGAAAGTCAACGTAGTGTGAAATTTCACGAAATATTTGGCAGGAATCATCCCCGCATTAACGGATTTAGAAATTTCCCAAATATTCGAATAGCAGTTCCCGTGGTATTGGTCAATAAAATGGAACACTTCCGAGGAATTAAATGGGGAAGGAGGCTGCGAATTTTGATCAGAGAAACGTTGACTGGTATTAAAACTGGTAGGGGGAGTAGTACCACAGGGAGAAGAGATGAGCGCATTAGAAAATGATCGAGTTTTGAAGGGCTCTTGATAGCTTTTTCTCAGTTAGTTTATCATTAAAAAACCTTACATTGTGAGAATCACAGGCGTAGTCATGCATGACATTTTCTGGTAGGGAAAGGGAGAGTAAATTATCGTTAAACACAGATTTTACTATACCGTCATCAATTTGTAGTTTCCCGGGGTTGGATGTAGTCTTGGATTTTTTTGTGTTAGGTTACCTAAATTTATGTGGATAGTTCGTTGAAAACTAAATTCAATAGTCAATAAAATGGAACAATTCCGAGGAATTAAATGGGAGGAGGGTGCGGAATTTTATCATAGAATCTTTAGCTGGAATCAAATGATAACCAAGAAGTCTTTGCTATTATCATTTTGTATCAAAGATGCAATTTAGGTACTCCATTACACACATCGCAATGCTCATTGAGAAACCTAAAAGAAGCAAATTGTACACGATTCAAGAAAATATACAATCATTGATTAATTTAAAAAATAAATATAATTCCTATCACAAGTAAATATTAGAAGTTTTAACACGTCAAAAGTACAATTTTCCTTGCTTTAATTCCAAAGAAAAACTGGTTAATTCACACATGACTTCAAGGATTTTTTTCTGCATATCGTTTTCTCAAAAACGACGTTTGCTTCAATTCTCGCCTCATGCGTTCCCTCCTCCTTGATCTCTATTTTTGTGTACTTCGCTAGGTGGGTGCGTTAAAATCTCTTGCATTAACCTCTGGATGAATTCCAATGCTGAATTGTGATCAATTATGGATTATTGAAGCTTTTGTACTGTTTCTGCCGCGCGGAATGTTAGGGGGAGGGAAGATATTGGAGGTACTCGGGCATCCATTCGTAGAAAAGGTTTCGCCATAGGTGATCATCACCGGACTAATCATCACCGGTAGCGACTTTCAATATAAAATGCAAAATGTAGTTTCATGCACAAACTATATTGTATTAAATATTATTAAGTTTGGTAAACGCTTCACGTTTTACTGGCTAGTGCAACCAGCAACCAGTGGTATGATTTTCAGTATTTAACATAAATTCCACTCAGTGAGACATTCACTATTAAATTCCAGCATTTTGTAATTTAGGCAGACTAATATCGTTGCAATAAATTTCTCACATCTCATCCATGCCGCAATTTAGTTTCTTGAAAAAGAATTGTTTCCAAATTCATCACAGAATATTCAACTTAATTAGTAAGGTTATTGGGAATTCATATTCTGCAGCATGTAAGCAGTCGAGTATATTTTTCTCTGAACATCTCCAGGTTAATCTTAAGCTCCAGTCCCAAGGTAATTTTTTTGAAATTAATTCATCAATAATTAATGAAATCTCAGTGACAGTGTGAATGCGGCTGCTTGTATTCCATGACGTTCTTGTAAACCTAAAGAAATACGTTGAGGACTTGACCAAGGAAAGTTATCGACAAAGAAGCATGGTCTATGGTAATTGAGTGTCAAATCAGTGCCATAAACGCGTTATTTTTCTGAGATGAATTAGAACTTTATCCGCCTTCAAGTGCGGAACAGACAAAATGTAACCGCATCGTCGTACTTGGAGAACGCTGGCGTATTTTAAAGACGGCCGTTTTGAATGGTTATCGATCGCTAAACATATCTTAGAAAGAGGTCGCCCGAGAGATTGAGCCGTATTACGAGCTCTCATCCTTGACTCGGCTTTGCCTGGATACCGACTTCCCCCCGGTTTTGCACGGCCCTGGGCATTTGACGCCAC
>LYUA01000996.1:258998-271216 GCA_002093875.1 Calopteryx splendens | reverse complement strand
ACAAAGTTACAATTTTTTCTTTCAAATATGAATCGATTCCATGAAGTCACGTCTGAAACCATCCATTAGTTCAAAGTAGGTCCGTTGAGTGGGGTGGAGGAGAATCTTCTGTCCATACTGGCGTTTCACTGTGTTTGGGACTTGCAAAAATGTTAAGGCTAGGTTATATTCTACACCTTGGCAACAGTTGCTTGAAATGAATGTAGAAGGACAATGCCATGAGTGGCTATTATAGCATCACTCAAGCTGGGTTGGCTTTTTGGGTACTGGATCTTCCCGGATAACTATAGACAGCACAGGGAAAGAAACTGTCCCCCATACCCTGATGTGTGAGTTTAACACGCTCATTTTAGTGGGAGGTGAAATCTATTCTCTTAGATCAAACCATACTTCAGGTGAATGATTGCGTTTTCATCCTTGATAACTGACCGCGTTTGGTATGACCGTGGACATAATTAAAACGTCGTTGAAAGCAAGAAACATTTTGCTTAAGTAGTGGGACCACTTCCTCGACTAGTTTTGATGGAATTGTGGTGAAATCATTTCATGGACGAGTGGGTGCTACAATTGCGGCAGAATAATTTGAGCGTGATCATGAGGAAATTTATTTCATACTCAATTATCGAAATTGTAATCCTTAAGACAAGCAATAGGATACAAGTCCTAAAATTTGAATAAATTGCTAATGGTTGAAGGGAGAATGGTATGAAATAGGGTAACCAAACAGAGCATCACTTGTGTCATTACCTATTTATTCACTTTAACTTTGTGAGAAACCAATATAATTTTAATGACATTTTTTCCCAAACATTTCTTTCGGATCTGGGATAAAATTCGTCATTTTTTTGCTATATTTTCCAAAATAGATTGAATATAGGTGGAAGTCATTCTGATGTTTTTAAATTGATGATGGACTATGCTCCCAATAAGGAGATTGTTAAAAAAAGTGGCTTTTACGTCAGGCATTTGAAATTGTGACTGGAAATATGTTAAAAAATTAAAAAAATTGGTACAAGGTTTTGTCCACTCTTGCCTGATATGGAAGTTGAATACAATTTCCAACACTCCGCCTTGACAGACAATCATCCGTCACTATCTCATGTGTGTAGGAATTGTTTCCATAAGAAGGAAGATACGAAAATTGTTTCTATTGTACACAACTTCTACAAGATTCCGTTGAATGGAGATAACCTTTTTCTTGACATATTATTACTATTATTCAGTTCCAATGAGCTCCATACCACATTCACAGCCAATCAAGCGGTTAATCTGAGCTCAAAAACTTTATTTCCTCGAATACTTTTGATCTACGGTTCGGGTCTGATAAGAAATCATGAACATGAGACATTTAAGACTTTTAAAATAGTTTAATAACTGATATCACGTGATACGCTTTACGCGAGCCTTAAAATACTCGCGAGCAGTCCACGTGTTACAATGGATCCACGTGCTTCAAATCCATTACCTTATGCCGCCGCCTCGGATATCACCTTCAATCACTTTGACATTTATTTGCTATTCACATCTAATATTAAGAGATGATTATAAAAAGAAGCATTACTTTCTTCCACCATCCATATATTTGCACAGGGCATTTATTTTACTCGCAACCTGTAATTACTGGAGGAAAACGTTTTAACCATGGTTCACTTGTGTTACTTTTTTACATAAACTCTTTCGGTTTCTACTTTGGCCAAACTCCCTGAGGTTGCCAAAGGAATGATTCAGGCTTCGGCCATTTTTGATGAAAAACGCAAAAAAGTACAGAACTAAATTTACCTTCAGTAGAAGTTGTCAGGATTTACAATGCACCATCTTACTAAGGTTTTCTCATGCTGGTCTCATCCATTACTTGCGGTCGAAATGTTTCCCAGTCCTTCAGAGTAAATATTTTTAATAATGGGGCCTCATTAAATTTTGGACTCAGGAGAAATTTCTTTATTTTGTATTATTTCCTGGGATCTAATAGGAAGTCAGGTGCATCTGTGAAGTCATTTATTGTGCCACATTTCAATTTCACAGCTAAGGACGGTTAACATTCTGCCCGCATCTCTTTACTCACGGAAGGTACGGCGGAAAAAATTCTAATAAAACGGAGTACCATCATTCATTGTTTATAACGATACATTTTATTTGTCACATAAATTAATGTGTATGGTCTGAAATGTCTCGCAAAGCTACAAATCCCTAAAATGCCAATGGCAGGCCTATGATATTGAATGGAAGTGGTTTTAAAAATTTCTCTATCAGAGTGCCCAAACTATTGGTATTATTAGACAACAGTCATCGATGCATCGATTATCATTCGGATGCAAAAATAACGCTTTTAGACGCTCTCGTTCGAAGGGAAGCTTGCAGCTGTTATAATCAGAAAATTATTTTGCAACAACAATGGAACACTGAATGCGCGGCTTTCTAATGAGCGTTGGTAAAGGCTTCTTTGGTGTATCTGTGGTGTATGGTAGCTATTTTCCATGCTTCGAGTGCGAAATTTTCGGTGCCCAAAACAGCAGGTTCTATAGAACATAAACGGGCCTAGTTGTGATAAAACTTTGGACAGCGTACATAGCTGTAATTAAAATTTTTACGTTTTGATGATAAAAATTTCACCAGAAGAAAAGATAGGAAGGTTTAATGTTATGCCTTAAAAACAGAGGTAAGATGGACTGCTGTTGAATAATTCACCATATTTTAATTCATTTCACCGAGATTTTACTTGTACATAAATGACATAATTTGCATTCAATTTATTAAGAAATGATACGCCAAATACAAAATGTCTTGGCCACAATATTTGAATTTTTTTCCTCACGGTTTGCGAATTCATAGTGTAACTTTAGAGCCTCTGTAAAAGTGTTTGTGTAATTAATTTCAAATATAGCAATTTTTGTTTGCTTAGACACTGGATGAAGTACTAAAAGCCTATAAACAAGACAAAGTCAAATCTTTCGTTTTTTCCTGGTTGGAAATTTTAATTAGGAAACCGTTACTTTAACAAAATGCGGAACACGTCCTATAAATGGAGTTGCAAGTGATCATATTTTAATTTTAAAGACTGTTCAGGCATTCTTCAAATGTTTCCTATAACTTTGGAATTTTTCCCCAAATCCCAACTGTTATTATTATTTTCTTATAATATTTCCTTATTTGGAGATATTAAGCTATTTTTTTGTAATAACGTGCAAAGATAACTGTTTATTAATACTGATGTACGTATCTATAATTTCTAAAAAAATGTCATCGAGTTTTAAGAAAACGGCATTGTTTGTCTATTACTTGATCAGCAGGTATGAAATTAATTATAATTGTTTTATGATTACCATTTAATAAAATAATACACTCCTTCGTTATAATGTAGCCATATATGGAATGCATGGTACCATTTGCACTACCTGGTACACTCTTCAATATTGTGCTGCCCAGGCTATCTGCTCATGTAGAGCTTTTCATACATGTTGAGCTTTTCATGTCTCTTACTTTCAACGCCTTACTTGCCATCTAATAAATACAGTCTGTGTTTTGGCACTGGCCAAATGGCCCACTAGCATGGGCTTGATTTAAAGAAAATCAACTCAGAAAATAGCTGAATATCTCTTCTAATTAATTGATCCTGCGAGTTTTAACATCGCTTTGGAAAATATATTCGGGCAATGTATTGGAAGTCTTTTCCCGATAATCACTATACACCTTATGCTGATCACAGGTGGATGTGGCTCACGCGTGTGTAACCTGAAGCTTAGGTAGGTATATATTATTGACGTGAGATTAGACGCGAGCAATTAGGAACTTGCTTGTGCCGTCAGGTGCAGATTAATGATATTTGCATTTTACGTTGCATAGCAGTAAAACATTGATGGGTGGAGAACATACATGCGATGCTGCTCTTCTTCTAGAGAAGAGAAATGCAGCACTGTTTAAGCCGACAGATAGAAGGAAATGAGCCGATAATCCCCGAAAGAAAATGTGTGTGGTGCTTAATTAGTTTAATTAGTTCCAGTTTATTTTATGCCTTAAAGCAAAAGAAAAGCGTCGCGTAGGGATGATTTTATTTGCTATATTGGGATCTTATCATTTTTTAGGCTCTCAAGAGAAATTCTAGCTGCAATACCGACTCATTAATGAAAATATAAGTAATTTTGTACTTGAAAAGGTAATGATATATTTAAAATCTGGAACACTTATTTGGCGGTAAAATTAATTGCAACTGGAGATTGCAACCTCTTGAACTATCACGTTACATGCTCTGAAAACCGTTTACGCTGGCAGATGACAATTCCGGCAAATGGAGATATTATTATTATTATTAATGGTAATCTACCGGTTAAGGTAGGTTTCTGATGGANNNATTATTATTAATGGTAATCTACCGGTTAAGGTAGGTTTCTGATGGACACCCCCTACAGTAACTCTTTCTTCATTGCTGCATACTTCCTGCTTCCCTTCATTCTATCCAACATTCACAATATTTTCCTCCCTCTCCCACGCTTACCCAACATTCTACCCTCAATCACATTCTTCAGCAATCCAATACCACCCAGCACGACCGAAATCCACTTTTCCTGCCTTCTTTGGATTTCTCTCCTATCATTCCCAATACTTCTTCGTTTGTTTCCATTTCCGTCCATTTCACCTTTTTCATTTTTCTCCACACCCTCATCTCAAAAGCCTCTAACTTACGCTCTTCATCATGCACCAACGACCAAGTTTCCGAGCCATACAAAACTACGCTCTATATCATCGGCTTTACTAGTCTCTTCTTTACATCCTTCCCTAAGGTCCTTGTTATCAATTCTCTCATCATGTAAACGCTCTCTTCCTTACCTATTTTGATTCTTCTTCTAGTATCCCTACCACATTGCTCACCTTCGTCTAAAAGGCCCCCTAAATAGCTAAAATATTCTACTTGCTCAAGCCTATGACCTCCCACTTCAACGTTTTACTTTGGTTTTCTATGTCTCGAGAACCTCATAACCTTCGTTTTCTTCTCATTCATTTTCACGCCATACCTATCACACTACCTCCTTAGTGAACTTAGCAATGACTGCAAACCCTTTGCTGATTGGCTAACTACCTACGTCTTGATCGTCTGTGAACCTGACTGACTTGATAAGTTCCCCACCTACTTTTACCTCTACCTCTAGTTTTCCATACGACTTCTTTACCATTTCCTCCACGCACTCTTTGAAAAATACCGTCAATAATGGTAAACCGTGTCTTTCCCCTCGGCCTACTACTGCGCACCCTGCTCTCCATCTGCTACTCTCACTTGTCCAGTGTGAGACATGTACAAGTTACATGTAAGTCTCCTATTCCGCCAATCTACTCCTATCTTCTGCAATACGAAGTGTTGATATTAAGCATGAAAAAATTCCCTCATTTTAGGTATGATTGTGCGATAGTTTTTACCCTTCAACTGCTCAGCAGAGTGACCCGGGTACCAATCTGGGTAATCCATTTCTGAAAACCCATTTTAAGTCTCAGCTTTTAAGTAGCTATTCCTGGGAAACCGCTGTCGGTACAAGGAAAGTAACTGACCCTGATTGTGTACCAATATTTCACACCTAACTTAGAATTTACACATTGCATTAGCGTTTTGGGCCGATTATTATATATGTGACTTACCCTAAGCTATTGGGGTACTTGTGTTGTAGCCATGATTCTTTTATCAAAATTTTCTTCTACTTAACAAGATGACGAGTAGTTGGGTTATTTACCTCTCGTCACATTTGAATTACGATTACTATAGTCTCGGGTGGATACATTTATTTGCCTTCCCTTTGGCTCTCCGGCACCCAGATCAGCCCTTTTCGGAAAGATACCCGGGAAAGACCCTTTTTCCAGGTATTACGGTTGTGAAACTCCCTCACGATCTTCCTCTAACTACTCTGTTGAACTCAAAGGAAATGTTTTGCCACTGAATATTTAAAGACAGGGTAGGAAGGAGGCGAAAGGAGGGGGGTTGTGGGATTCTCGGAACCTACAGCGGGAGGTCTAGGGACAGAGGTTCTGAGTGTCAGACCGCGAGCCAATCAACATCCGCCCGAGTGAGCCACGTGCTAGAGAGAACCCTTTCGCATCGACGCTGTCTCTCGCCTTTCGTATTTTCCGCATTTGACTCGGTTCACAACTCCTACGTCGCCCGCCCCCCCCCCCCCCCCCCCCCACCCCCNNNNCCCCCCCCCCCCCCCCACCCACTCCAAGCTCCGCCACTACCCTTTCCTCCGGCCCCTCCGTCGCCCCAAATGCCAACGCCGCCCCTCCGACCCGCCCCGACGTCCCGAGCGAGGGCGCGTCCCCCCGCAGCGCCACAGTCTGGCTCCGCGCTCCCGCCGAACACGTCGCTCTCTCATCACTCTGCCTCTCACTCTGCACCGCACCGCCGACATGGCCGCCCTCGTGCTCCTGCTCCTCGCAGCCCTTCGCTCGAGCACCGTGCAAGGTAAGCCCGCTTCTTGCGGAAGGATGTACGACGCCGTTTCACGAAACGGGCAAGTCTCCCGAGAAAAGATTCACGAGAATTCCCAAGGTGGCAGCTAATCGGACGAATTTCCGTGCCTTTTTATTTCCTTTTAACTATAATTTTTGTGTTTGGCTTGCATCTAAAGGTGATGAGTGACCTTTAATAGAAATGTAAATAGTTTTGCTTTCCACGGTAATGTCATCGCCCTAGAACAGTATTTTTTCTCCACTTCCATTTATAGTCCAATAGTTTACTCACACAGGTTCTGTTAATTCTAAGTTGAAATGGAGGTAAAAATGAATATCCTCCCTGCGTTAAACTAATTAGGTAAGCTGTTGTTGGCTGTTATTAACATAAATGGAAGATACTCCTCATGCAATATGTATCCAGAGAAGAACGAATTTTTTGTGCATCATAGCTATCACTAGCTTAATTCCAGACACAATTTCCTCAGTAAAACAGTAGTCGTGTATCTTGCGATCTAGCTCCATTTCATCACGGTATCGCCAGAAATTGCTATTGTCTTGGATTTAGTATCATGATAGTTGAAGAAAAGTGATAGAATATTAGTTTCCCATCGAGTTGGTAGCGATAACATTCACGCGCTCGCTTTACCAAGATCTATAACCGCGCCACAGGTGACCACCTTCATTGAAGGAAAATGCGATCGGAAAAGGTGAACTCCTCTGCCAAGAGATCTGTGCTTGAGCATGCATCACAGTTGATTCACTTGTTTTGACAAATTTCCTGTACCTCTCTCTATTCATTTTCTGCCCCTTAGATTTCGTAGTTTGGAATCGGGGTTCTTACCGAGATCTTTCTTTCCCAGTGAAAGAGAATAATAATGCTGCCACAGTAGCACTTCACGTTACACAAATTACGCATGATAGTTTATTTTTTCATCTCAGTGCATGCACTCAACATTTCTTTAAGCGTTCGAAATTTCATTTTTGGTATAATAATTGAACCACACTTCACTAATTTTTTATCTAAAAATATATGACGAAATAGTAAAAATGAAACTGGTGCGTAATTTTCAAGTCTCTTCCTCACTTGCACCGTTGATGCGTTTTCCACCTCAATTTCACCGATAAAAATCTCTTTTTTACCATCTTTGGTGTAACGTGCGGGGTTTTCTTGATTAGGATTGTCAAAATGAAAGTAGACCGAATGGTTAGGATTGAGTTGCAGCAGTAAGAGGAAAGCCACAGCCATCGACTGGCGATGGCGTGTGCTGTTAACTATTGATGACGGTGGTTTCCGGTTAATGTTTTTTGATTCTGGGTCAAGTCCGAACATATTTTACTCTCCTGAAAATTCACAATTAATTTTCATTTGAAATGCAGACGCAAGACCTCAGCAGATTTCTTGAATAATGGCTTATATTAAATAAGGATATTCAACTGGTAATAAGGGACAACGAAAAGAAATATTTTGCATTATTTTTTCGAGGAACTCGTCGTAGTCAAAAGCATTTTTTTCTCTTTCATTATTTTATTCCAAATTACGAGAAAATATGAAATTTCTGGAAATAAAACCTGTTCTTTGTCCTAATTTTACAATAACTTAACACATTCATGAGCATTCAAAAGGAGCATTCCAATCCACTGGATATCATGATGACAAATTTTATTAATGCTCTACGTATGGAACGAAATCAACTTCTCAGTATTTAATTTCTCAATAAAAATTAATTTCTGCCACCATTGTTAGTCCACGTAATTATTTTATGGAAAATATTCTAACGGGACAATTTCCATTTATTGTGTACGTTGCAATGGATGGTGCTGAAAACCTAATGTGTTCTACATTCCATGAATTTGACGTGTCAAAAGAGGTCTCCGCCGCTGTCCGCCTTTATCTAAAATGAAAATTTAATTGTTTTATTCAGAATAAGTAATGCTTTTAAATTGTGATTGAAATGAAAATAGCATTCTAAGCTTGGACGATCGCGAAAGAAGTAATCTCGTTCACGTAATCTTATTTTCGGTCGAAAACGAAAAATAAAACATTAAGTGTTTACCGGCCACCAAGCACACACGTCCGCTTCTTTCTCAACTGAAATTAGACTCTTTTCTACCTAAACTTTGAAGCATTATTCTACTTTGTCTTAAAGTGATATGAGTACAAACGATGTAGCCGACAATAGCTGGAATTGCCTTTTGGCATAATAAATTCTTTTGAAGTTGTGGTTCATCAATCATCCAATTTACCGGCGATTTCACGCGTTACAGACAGTCATTAGGGAAAATATATGGATGAAAATACTTATAAAAATACAGGCTACAGAATCCGAAAAGACGAGATTTATGAGAGACCTTTATGAGAGACAAGACGAACGGTTGCGATATTTTTTGTCACCATACGAAATATGTGAAGAATAACTAATTCCTCTTGTTACTTCTATGCTTTTTAAATGTAACGCATAGTTTGAGGCATTAGAAAGAAAATGTTGAGCATTGAACTGGCTACAACGTATCAACGATTTCCAAGCAGGGCACGTGAGATTTTAAAATTCTAAACTTAGTGGCCCAGGATATGCCACGATCGGCGAAATTTGCGAGAGAAATAAGTGACTTCAGTAACAGTTGTATCTGGCAATAAATTCACTCTCCGAATAAAATTCTGCGGGATGGTCCCTACCGCTTTATTTGTTTAAGGTAAATTCCCAAGGGTCCTATAATTAACCCCTTGAAATCTTCGGCCAGGGCTTGTTTGTATATAATGCGAATTATTCTGTTCTTCACATGTAAAGTATTTCCGTGGAAATCAAAGAACGTAAGATTCTGAGAACACAGACTACAGGGAACGTTTGCGGAAGGCACGAATAATCAATATGGAAAATTATATTTCTAATTACTGAGCGAGAGAGATATGAGACTTGAAGACAGTAGGCATCAAATTCCAAACAACAGGCATAGTTAGTTACTAGAAACGAGAACATACGGAAATTAAATTAACCTTTTAATCAACAGTAAGGGGCTAGCACAATTTAACTTCTCCGAATGAGTTTATAAAATTAAATAAAATAATATCAATTGCAAATATAAAAGAATTAATAGGCATTGTTCGTAACAAATTGTCATGCAGTATATCGTTAAAAACCTTCATGGTGGCATAGAAAATTTCTCCTACGTTTCTGTGCATAACGGAATGCTTTAAAAAAGCGTATTTGTATCAAGCGAAAAATATAAACGATGTTAGCATTAAGGCGTAAAGCAGACGAACTTCGGCCGCCATATTTAAGTTGGGTGTAGTACACTCTTATTGGTACAGTTTTCTTTGTAGGGTTAGTAAAAACAAAACAACCTCTACATAGCGACCGTGAATACCGTATGTAGGGTCACTGCACTGCATATTTTTATGGATGCAATTTTTTAGTCATATTATAATTGCACATTAATTCAAATTTTCAAAAGTTCCTATCCAACCATTATCAGCTGTATCTAGTCAGATATTATTGTGGGAGTAGATATATATTCTAGGGAGGATATAGCCTAATCAGAGATCTCCTGATTACGTCGCTCTATATTATTCCCATTATTCCGTTCACGAAAAAACCGAAGTTAAGCACCACCAATATTTCGGTAGAAAAACCGTACGAGTCATCTTCCATTTCTTCTGTGAGTTGTGATATCACACATGATGGGTGGCGAACCACAACTGAGGACATTGGCGTACGAATAGATAATACCTATGATATTTTATTATATTCCGATTTACTCCATAGATAAGGGCCATTTTTAATCTAGTCTTAATTCTGATTGGAAAATAAATACCAGGTTCTCTAAAGAGTGACAGAAACGTAAAGAAAGAAATTAAAAAAAAACGAAAATTCTAAGGTATCGTTTTTTAAGCAAATGCTAAATATAAGTTCTTATATCCACTTAAATCGAGGCAACGAGGCAGAAATTTATTCAGCAACAAGGTGAGGAATTTATATTATAATTAATGTCTCCTCCTTTTTGTCTCGTTCGTTTCAATTCTTCCTTTGGATTTGAAGCTTATTTCCTTCCATTATCACTTCCTTATCCCCCCATAAAATTACTCCGTTCCCCGCCCCACTTTTACTCACCCACCTATGTATGTGTATGCTCGCGATCAATACTTTCCTCATCTTGAAAATGAATTTTTAAGCTATCGAAAACTGGGTTGGCACATTAAAAGTTTTCTGCGGATTTCAGTGCTTCTTTTATTGTGCAAGGCGCAGAGCTTCACAAGTTAAAAAACTTATTGAGTAGGGACTTGGAATGAATGTTTTTCCCCCGGTAAAAGGCGTAGGATTTAAGCTGTGTCAGTTCTAGGAATAAAAACTTGTAAACCTATTGTCGTGATACACTGAATTATTCTTGGAAAAAATCCACATGTTACCCTGTAATCCGCCGCGTGGGCGTGTGGCTTGAAATATAATGTCACCAACTATAGAGTACCTAATTGATGATTATTAGGATTCCGTATAATTTCTTTTGTGACTAACCACGAGAGTAAAAAGCAAGGAAAGATGCTCCTCCTCCTTATTGACCACTGAGTTATCATAAAGTTGGCATCAAGAAGGAACAATAGAAGACCGTTGGAAATGGCAGAAAAGAAATAATAAACCCCTATTGAATAAGTTTTTTAATTAGGAAATATCGCAATCTTTTCGAAGGGCAGTGAGAAATTGAACCAAGAATTTGAAAAGCCGTTCTTGTATGATTTATTTCTCAGAGCACGGATTATGACTAGCAACTGCACAGTAGTCGAAGGCAGGGAGTATAATAATGCATTATGTATTTTTCTACTGGCTATGAAAATGAGCGGATTTTTCAACTTTATCTGGTAGTACGTCATATTTTCCTATTCATGATTATAAGTACCTAAATGCTGAGACTAGTATAAAAAATTTGTTAGGTCAAGCCAATATCCTTAGCTATCTTGTTTAATGGAATGTCTCGATCAACTAAATTAGTGGGGAGGAACACTTAAAAATTAATTCTGTTTATGCGTCCAATAAGGTTATCATTTTGAGGGTTGTTTTTATTGTACCAATCTCTCCAAACTTTCTTGTTGCCTGCCGATCTTTTCATTTCTTTCGCCATAGTATCTTGCGCTTGCATCCTCTATTATCCCTTCTCGTAATTCATTCTTGCCCCTCATCTGTAAAACTATCCCCTCTATGTTTCCTTCAATGTTCAACAATTTTCCCTCTTATCTTTATAAGTTAGCTTCGTAGGGTTCCCTCTGCACCCTGTCTCCTAAGTACCTCTTCAATTTTTACTCTGCCACTCCACTCAACCTAATTGTATAAAGTTATCTACATATAATTTAAATAGGTGACTTACTTGATGGAAATAAATATCGAAGGGATAAGAAGAAAGAAATGGGGAGATCTGGATTTTGGCTTTAGCTTATCCTAAGCGTAGGGTGCCAAAGGGCCTCATAGTTTCTCGTGCCATCCGACGGACAGATTACTTGCGTATCCAAGTAGGGAAAATACCCCTGAAAAATCAGCAACCGCCGTGAATATAGCCTTCGCACCGATACGGTCTAGACATTTAGGACGTATTTCACACTTACTCCAATCACAGAATTAGAGACTGGTCATGGACTCATGCCTCATACCACACACTCTCCCTCGTGGCGTTTCGCAAGTGTGGACACGAGTGGAGGTTTTCGTGTGACCGTGTCTTGAAGTGAAATGAGAAGTCCACATTATATGATTTTATGTTATGCATTTTTATAACTTTTACACACACCACAGTTTTTTTAAATAATCACG
>LYUA01000996.1:237522-252643 GCA_002093875.1 Calopteryx splendens | reverse complement strand
TGCATCCTGTCACCAGCACTATTCAACATTTACTTGGAAGAGGCAATAAAAAAAGCACAAGAAGTGAGCATCAAAGGAATTAAGGTGAATGGTGACGTGGTTAAAATGCTCCACTTCACAGATAACCTTACAGTCATAGCAGAGAATTGAGAAGACCTACAAGCATCACTGAACGCAATCAGGGAAAACTAAACAAGTCAGGGAATCAGGATCAGGTTTTAAGAATATAATATGAAAATAAAAAAAATAGAGAACTTAAATACTGGTGTGCGGAAGAGAGAAGCTGAGAGCAGACGTCCAACTACAAGGAGGAAAATTAAAACAAGTGGAGTCATTCAACTACCTCGGAAGCGCCATAATATGGGATGGAGAAACTAGACGGACATCAAGCACAGAATAGCTCAAGCCAAGAAGGCGTTTATGCTGGGTATGGCTATGGTGTTACGAGACATCTGCTATGCTCAATGAAGATAAAGTTTCAAAAAATAAAAAAATTTGTCAGGTTTTTTTTGTAGTGAGCGTGACACCCTGCGGATCAGAGAGATGGACCATCGGAAAAAAGGAACAGAGAAGAAAGAAGCCTCCGAAACAGTGGTGTTGGAGACGATTGCTGGTGATCAAATGGACGGATAAAGTTATGAACCATCACAAGAAGAAAATACCTTAATATATTTCTGTAATTTTTATGAAATATCAAGTTTTCTTTACACTCTTCTAGCCTCTCCGGTGTACCATTTAGGTTGGAAATTATGGCGCTAGCATTTTCAAGGAATTTATTCCTGAATTATTTCAATATTTCTAGGAATGACTTCCACGTATAGAAAGTGTTTACATTTTTTCCAGTCGTTCATAATATTAGCATATTTTTCCTTAGATAACTTCTGAACTTCTCAAAGTTTCCTATACCAAATAAATATATCTTTGATTTTGGATAATCGATGTTTTTATTGAATTTCATAGCTCAGAAAAGGTGGTTCTGCGGTCACCAACCCCTTTACCAATAGCAAGGTTCGTGATAACTTCGGGGTAGTTTTTTGGTAAGAGATGCTACCGCGCCTAGTAGATGTTTTCACCAGTTGATGAAGACGTGTTATCAGCTAACATGTTGAGTGTTGCCTCACATGACTCGTGGTTTCTAGATGTGCTATCAAGACTACAATTTTTCCAACTGATTAAAGGGAGTTCGAAATCACGACCAACAATTATACGACTATTGAATTTTTGCGGCTTAATGTTGAAATCTGGCGGTATACGGTGTGAAGTACTTCTGCAGTCGAATATAGTATTCTGTAGAATCAGCTAATATGCAAGTTTTTCCTTTCTTTATGATTTACTATGATTATCGTCGCCTTCAAATTTCCTTGCGCAGCTATTACGGTGAAATTTAACGTCAAGAAAAACTCTTCCAATTGTGACCCCTGTCTCATCTGTGTATATTGTAAACTTTCGTGGAAATTTTGCTGTCATGAACGTCTTGTTATAACCAGCTCTCATTGAAGAAATGAGACACTAAGTATTCTTCCACTGAAAATAATTACGGCACTTGCTCTCATTAACTAACTTTAATTTTTGCTCATGTACAGCTTTTATTACCCAACACTATCCCTACC
The DNA here is from genome assembly GCA_002093875.1 of Calopteryx splendens. Taxonomy (NCBI): domain Eukaryota; kingdom Metazoa; phylum Arthropoda; class Insecta; order Odonata; family Calopterygidae; genus Calopteryx; species Calopteryx splendens. Next base: position 251,033 of record LYUA01000996.1, on the reverse strand, counting down.
AAATCGACAGTGAAAAATGTGCTCGACATCTGCTCATTTGTTTTTAATGCTACGACGAATGCTCTCGGGAGGAATAACAAAAGCGGCAACGGGGCCCGTATCATACTAAATCATTCACTGGAATTTAGTGATTACGATGGGCCTGTAGCGCCATGTATCTAAACGTAAACGTTCGATCAACTTCCTCTCTCCCTGTTCATTTTCCTTTTTTACGTAATTCAGGAGAATTTTTGGTGTCTCTGGTTACTGCCAAAGGGTATGAATCTATTATTTGCGTCGTCTTATTGGCCGACCGGAATTAATTGAATATGTGAACTATTTTTACGATGACTTTTGGATATTAGCCGTATATCTGACCAACAAACTAGCCAAAATAATACCTGTAGTGCACAAATATCCTGTAAACTACCCGATCCGACGCCTCGGAGGTAGATTGGACCACAGAACGATTAAGGGGAGAGCGGCATGATCCGAGTACCGGCCGAAGTCCATGAAGTCTGCCCGGATATCCCGGCAGAATATGCGCAGCCTTCCATTTAGAGAATCAAAAATTAAATTTAGGTTATAAAGGTTGCACGTTTAGAATATCGCGAAGTTGCTCCTTAAAGAAAATGTAATTAGTGCCATGTCTGGTAACTACTCTCATGCAACAAAGAAAGAAGGTATATGTAAGGTTTTATAGATTCCTTTTTGATGGCGTCACGGTTATACATTATGAGTATTTCGGTTCAGTGACAGAGTGTGCCGCTACCAAACTCATAAGATGCATAACCCCCTTGTAAATAGAGAAAATTGTCTTTTTACGGACTTCCACGGAGAAATGTCATTCCATGGGTAATGCATTTTAGAATTTGTTCCATGTTTTGAAAATCTCAATGAGAGTGAACTTGAATTTTCTTCTTTTCTGAACGATTTTATGCGTTGCACCAAGAATTTGATTTTATGCCGTATTGAATGGGCGTAAAATACTTTTCCCTGAACTTTAAATTGCGTGTTCAAGAAAGTGGACTTTTTTCGAGCATTTTCCCTGTCAAACATCTCATGAACTTTGGGTGTTTTCGATGGATGAATGTAGAAAGTGGACTAACTTCATTTGAAATAATAAGAACTTTTTAGTAGCATTAGAGTTTGTGAGAGATATTTTTGCGATAATGCAATGAAGTGATTAAAATTAACAACCGATGTACGCCAATTTATAAGTGTTGTTTATGATTAGATCACAGGAAGTATCAGCGTATTTTTTTGGCGTCTTAATTTCTTCAAGAATCTATTGTTAAATATCATTTGAACACATTTGGAGTCATATATTTTATTAATCCGGTGAAAAACTAGTTTTTTAGTCAAGAATTCGAAATGGATTTTGTTTTACTCCTGTGACGTGAATCACTGAATTTCTGGAATATATTCCCAATGGACACTGTTGAAAGTGCTTTGAGCAAGTGGAACGGCACTCATGCAATGAATGTATTTATCTTATTATCATCGGAAGTATCTAAAGCGTTCGAATAGAACAACCTTACTTTCTTTCATAATTTTTATTCTTTGGGAATAATTAAAACTGTGTCCCTTTATTGCAAATTGATTATCCGAAAAATATGAAAATGTCAACTGGGTTGGAATGAAAATCTTTCCGGAAATGTTGTTAATACACATTTGGTATTTTATGCCTTTGGTCAGTATTAATCGCTTAATATATTTTTCTCCCTCTGTGCATGTGCCAGAGAGAATTCAGGCATGGCCGTTTTGACATTAAGATCAGTTGCTCCGGATAGAAAGGGTGGTGTCTTATTTGAAATGGTACCAGTAAAAGTGGCATCCCTAACTCAATTAAAGCTGTATAATGCTCTACCTACCGATATCTATCTTCAGGGAAACCACGCCACTTCCCTTTCATTGTGATTGCAAGTACCCGTATGATAGTCCCATTGTTGAGGTTATTTCATGCGAGGTATTTCTTACAGGAGAGGAGCATATTGACTCAGCTTCCGTACGGTTTGACTGTGGGGTCTTTACAGTGCTTTAGTTTGTACTTCATTCCTCAGTACTCATTTGATAAAGAAATATATCTCTTTCTTTAGATCGACGATCACTTTTTCCGCACCGTTTCAGTAAAGCCCCGGTGAAAATCTTTCTAGTCACGACGCTAGTTGTATTAGCACGCATTCGTATCACCTCGTCCACCATTTTAGTAGTTACTGATATCCTTTGCCGAGCACTTCTCTGACATCCTGTTTGTGCGTCTCAAAGGAAAATACATTTATTTAATTTTGCAATAAACAACATTGAAAATTCATGGAGTCGAAGTCATTGAAAAAAACAGGTCGGGGTGGATCAAAAGAATTCAAAACATGATAATAGAGGTGGATTCTCAAGACCAAATTGGAAAATAGTGTACGAGGAAGTATTCAGATGATTAGAAGAGGCAAAGACGGTATTGAGAACTCTACGGTTAGGAAGAATCAGATGGATTGAGTATTGCTTGAGGCATTATGAATATTGTGAGAAGCAGATTGGAAAGGAAATGGAAGGGAAAACCCAACGAGGAAGACCGAGGGAAGTGGGATAATTGAAGCCTGATGTAAAGCTATGAGTCAAAGTCATCGAAGCGAAAGATAATTTATTTTTGGTAGTGATTGTTATATATACTCAGTCTACCAGTTTTTGGCTTCATGTACTAACCCATTAATGTGCTTAGTATTATTCCTACTTGAACGTTATACACTATATAATTTTGAAAGAAGGCCAGATGCACCTCATAGATAAATAGAATTCTCCCTAACCTCGGCGCTCACTCCCTGTGTCCTCTGTCAGAGTCCTGCCTCATCCGCATTACCTTCACAAAGCTTTCATATCTTCCCCTAATTGCAATAGGGTTTCGATTTTCTTGACTGTTAGTACATAATAGTCTGTTTCTCCAAACCAGAACCAATAGACACAAAAATATCCACGGAGTTTCAAATTGGTTGGTCAAAATATTTAGACATATTAAATTACCTTAATAAAGTTGACGGCTAAACCTAAGGCAGGATTATGCATTGCGAAGAGCGTGGGGGTGAGGCTACATAATGAGTTGGGGTGGCATGAATGCCGAGTGCATTCTGATTATTTCTCACCGTTGCTATAAATTGTGAAAGCAATTGTGCAATTGTGAAAGCAATCTGCCTGTAGGAGTAAATCCAGAAAAATAAATTTTGGTACCCATGGAAGGTGGTTGAGGAGATGGATGTGAATGCCATCGCTCGGAAAAACTCCTAAATGTAAAAAATCCTCAATTCAAGTCTTCGAACTAGGACAAGGAAAAATGTGAAGTCAAAAACAAGCAAATATTCAAACAAATAGAAAATTATGGAATAGATATAGAAGCCCTGACAGAAACGAAAAAAAGGAACTGGAAATTGAATATAAGGGAACTATCAACATTTTTACAGATGAGTGGGAAAAGCAAAATGTGTAAGATCTGAAATATCAATTGCAACTGACAAAAAATGGAAAGATAAAATTAAAAAATGGGATGAAAAAAGTAAAATACTAATGAAAATGGAAATAGATATCTTGTCTTATACATTATTAGTTGTACCAGTATACGTTCCAAACGAGGATTCAAACACCACTATACAATTTTAATTAATGAATGAGCTAGCAGGAGTGGTTGTGGGGATTAGCTGACATGCCTAACCTAGCTGCCTAGCTGACATGAATGCCGGAATATGAAAAAAAAGAGAAATCAAGTAATTGGAAGAAATGGTGAGGATATACTTCTTAGAACATATGATCGAGTCATTTGAGACAAACTCTGTTCCTTAAATGAACGGATTCTTCCAAAATAAGGACCATTACAAATACACCTGAGTACAACCAAACGAAAAATTAAAATCAATAATAGATCGTATGATCCTTAGGCAAGATACACCCTTAAGAAAGGAATAAGAAAGAGTACACAGAGTTGCAGAAATAGGAAGAGACAATTTCTTGCTTCGAGCTAAATATATATTAGTACAAATAAGAGAAAATTCAGAAATAGAGAAGGAAATAAATTGAATAAAATAGAGAAATGGATAGACAGTATAATATTAAATCACTGAAGGGAGAATCAATAAAAGGCCTATATGAGCGACGACTGGTAGACAAACTCGGGATAAAAGTAGAAAGGGAAAAAAAGGAAATTGCCAAGAATGTTTAAAGGTTATTGAAAACAGTCATTCACGAAGCAGCTTTTGAATCACTTGTCGAGAAAGAAACTAGAACCTAAAAACTACTGGAGTATTGTTGGACGGTAGATGTAAAATACTGGAAAGGAAATGAGAAAAATATATACATATATAAATTATAGAATGGATAATATATTGCAAAAAATTGTTCTCAAAGGAGAGAAACATTCAATTATGTATAAACTGGAACAAATAAAAGTACCAGAAGTAAGAATGGGAGAAGTAAATGCATATAAATATAGTCACTGACATTGCGTTGGCAGGCATAAACATAGAGCAACGAATAAAAAGGACTCTCCCACACGTACTCCGAAATTTTCGGTGGAAAAACCACCTTTTTCATTGGTAGAGCATGGATTAAATGATACTAGTTTTCTCGTAACTAGAATTATCTAATCCATACAGATTATTCGATTTCATTTTTTTAAATTATAAAGAAACATGGTATAGATAACAGTTAATTTAATACATACAATGATCATTCGTGAGGCATTGCTGAGCGGTGGTTATTATTAAATTTAATGATTAGATCTAACCATAGATGGATGGAGTAGGTAATGGATCTCGGTTGTGTTGGCCGTGCTCTAATTGGCCTCTTTGTGTTTTCAAACATGCTCCTTAAATGACTTTTTAAATTAGGAATTTATGCATTTGAATGTATTAGTAATGCTTATCTTTACCGTGCCACTCTTGAAGTTGTTTTGCTTGCATCTCAAAGGCCTGCGAGCTGTCAAAGTGCCCACGTCATTTACGAGTGGCACTCCGTGCCCCCCTCTTACGTGTCTCCTTACCCTTAAAATTTCCCTCGCCCCCTGAACCCTATCTCCCAAGAGACAAAATCATTTCATGTCCCGAGTGGTTCTCAAGATGACACCAGATTTATCACATTTCTCAAGCGACTTTCATTAAAATACTTTGGTCTTAATTACGCATCTTAAATAAATCCATGTTCTTATTTAAAGAATGGTAATTTTATGCCAATAGCTATATTCTGATTCTATGCTAGATCAGAATTTGATACCTATTGCCAAGATCTTAAAAGATCAGGCATATGACAACGAGGATGCTGCCCATGGGATATCTAATGCTGTAATTCAATTGATTTTCATGTTTCATTCAGGCAAGAGGGACGTAAATACGGTCATTTGAGCCAAATACTCATGACCGCTACTATATCGTCAGGAAACAAATTTTCCTAGAGCTTGTGAAAATAGTACCCGTCAATTTAGCCAATGTTCTATTTTCGTCGTTTCTCTTTACAAAACAGAAATGTGCTTCACGTCAGCGTCTTTCACAATCTTCGACGAAATGTGGGATGTCATTCTGCACTTCTTGCGCGTCCCGGGCATCCAGTGTGCTGCAAGGAGAAACCACGAGGAAAGGGAAATAACTGGGTAGTGAGAACCTACTAAAGCCAACGATGTGAGCGTGCAGCTCTCAAAAGACGACATCCCATTGTTAACCTCGGACCCGCTGATGCAAATTCATACCAATCAGAACCATCCGTGATATAAAATCGATGTACTCGATGTAAACATCAATTCGCCTTGACTCGAATCAGTGACCTAGTAATTTGTCGCCAGCCTCTTTCCTCCACCTCCGCTGCCTCTCAATCCGGAGAGGAGTGCTTCGACTTAAGTGCTCCAATTGAAGCGACGGACCAATTCATGCCCCTTGGTCAATCAGCCGTCATTGCTTCGCTCTCAGAGTTCACCTACATGACGCGACAGCTCGCGTCTCCGTCCGAATTGTATTTCCTTCAACGGCGATACCAATTCCATTCGCTCCTTTTGCCAATGATACCAACGCAATGCGACGGAGATGCACCCATTCAAACACACTAATTCCCCTTCCCTTCAAGAGTGCCGTTTTCACTCTCGGCCGTGATCCAAGGGAAAGTTTACAACGGAATAGATTCACGCATTTGCTCTCCTTGGCAAATATTTTTGAAGGAAAATGCCTAACATTTCGGTTCACGTAGCGTGGCGCTTCTCCTCAACGGTCGCGGCGTCAGACTTTCGTTTTATTTCGTTTTATCTATGTGCGTTAAACCTTTCCCACTACCGTTATTTCTCTATTCATTCGAAAGCATTAGAACTGAAAACAAATTACTGCACTTTAAATTACGAATTTTTCTTAATTTACGATAGTTCTCAACCATTAAAGAACCTCTGTAATCTTTTCTCCCAAACTTAGGAGCACTCCTACTCAATTTTATTTAGCCAAATAAAGAAGCACCTATTTCAAGAAAATACCCTCAAGTTGCACTTTTGGTTCAAAAAATCCAAATTCCGTACTAAGGTGGAATAAATTAAAAAAAACAACGGCTCTCAAATCTCACCAACTGGTCATCCTTAGGTTCTATCACGGTGTCTTCTCTATCTTTTATAGCGCTCATACTAGCTGCAAATTAATATTACCTACGCTCTTTTCTCCTTTGAAATTCGATTTTTTCTCGAGGTATTTCGGTAATTTCTCCTTTCAAAAATATGTTCCCAACCCTCTCATGTCTTCTTTCTCCTGACTATTTTTTCTGGTAATATATGTGGAACGGACTTTATTGGAGATAGTATGATGTGAGAGACTCGAGGAGAGCATGAGGAGAGCGAGCGAGACGGTGGTGAGCTCTAGTTGATCCGGGCACGAGGTTATCATTTGAATCTCACGCTGTGAGCACTGCAAGGCCATCAGGAGAAAATGACATGATAAATTAGCCACTGATAGTTTTAAATGTTTATTATACCCTCTATCAGTTCGAAATTACAGCGAAAGCTCCACATCAATAGTTTTAATCGGATATTCTTTTTAATGTTATCCCTTTTTCGATTAACGATTTTTTAGAATAAATGCTGTGGAGTTTGGACACACTACCTCTTGGCCTCGTACCAAAGGATATACCTAACGTATAAAGACATTTCAAATTTTGTTCAGGATCGTGATGGATTAAAAAAATATTTTTCATAAATATCTTATTCTTCTTAAATACAAAATTAAATATGCATTACCTGGCGTTATTTTTTGGAAATTGCTGCATTCTATGTAAGGAAGGTAAAAGGTAAAATTTTGTTAAATTCTACTGCACAATTTATTACTCTGGCATGACCTGTTTCACCCGTTACATCATCATCAGGTACACCGTTCACGGAATATGTAAATATAAGAATATTATGCAGTCCATCCATGTAGCGGAGTTAGTGGTCACAAAATGTGACACACCGCATGTGGTCATCAATGATTTTATAAAAGTCTTAAATATGTGTTTCCAGGAATTACTTCATGTTCAACGATGATTTCTTCGATCAAATACGAGGCCAGGCTATGGGAGTCACCATTGTCTCCGCTGTTCGCAGATCTTAACAGGGAAAGACTTGGAAAACAAAGTTTTCACCTGTGATCATCCCCTTATTAAGAAAATTTTCGCCATCACCATTGCGTCGATGACATCTCCTGCGTGTGCACAGGAACGCAAAGTCATCTTGACAAGTTTTTACCGTGGCCGAAATCCATGAACTCGAGTATCCAATTATTTCGTGTAAAAATAACTAACGACTCCCTGATCTTACAATATATCTCCATTTCTATAGCCAAACTGCTTCTTGAAGTTTTCAATTTCCAGGAAGCCCACGCACGCGGACCGCGTCTTTCAATCCTCGCGACACCCCCTCTCTCATTAACTCGCCTCTTTTCACGCGACGGTTCACAGAGGCCTCTGATTATCCGCCTACCGGATTTTATCTTTCACCGGGAACTTCTCATAATTAAACGCAGCGTAGCCTTCAGTAGTGACTACTCACTCCGTGCCATTGATGAAATATTGAAATAAAATCTGAAAAGTTTAGGTGAGAACCTGATATACAAGATCGTCCCCCGTAACCTGGAAAAACCCCGTTGGGTAAATGTCTCGTTTTTTATGGGACACCTCCGCGTCCTTTTGAAATCACAACCAGGTTAGCCCCCTTTTGCAAAATATGTAATTGATTCTAGGTACTGGATTGATTTTCTCACCACCCCCTATCCACGTGGAACGTAAGGGATTGTAAACTGGACGCCTTGGAGAAATTGGAAAATTCATCTCAATAAGGAAAACTTCTGTGTAGCGAAAGAATTCCTTTCCCCCTCCAACTTCCCCCTCTCATATACTACGCCGATGTCCCCCACACACATCTCTCCCGTCTCCGCTGCCTGACCTTCGACATCTTCCACCCCCCAAACACCTGGTTACAGAACCCCAGAGCCACACGCGGTCTCCTTCCTTAACTCTCCCTCCCTCTCCTCCTTTTACATATACATGCCTGGAAGTTGAGCGAATTATTTGTATATTCTGTGGTCTTTTACCTGATGATGCCATAACAGGGGTAACTGATTGTAACAGAGAGATAAATTATATTATACAATTACTCAGCAATAATTTGTGCTGAGAATTATACAGTTATTTTTTTTAACTTCGCTTGCTTCTTAAAAACGCCGTTCACCATGAATCAGACAAATTATATAGTAAACTGCCAATTAAGTTAAAATTTCACAAACTACTCAGTTAAAAAGTTAAATAATCCACTTCTGGGCATCTTCGGCGATTGCGGTGGATGGGAGGCTCTTGGGGGAAACTCGGCGCGGCATGTTGAATAGAGTGCCGTGGTGCTACGATGGAAATTAAAGGATTGGAAAGTTACAAAATAATTTTTAGCTTACATTTTTTTCTACTCCCGCCAAAAATGTTGCGGCGAACGTTCATATGCATTGCATGTCTTTAATTCGCGGGCTTTATTTTCATCAGTTTTATCTGAAATGGTGTATGTAATGAAATATTTTGAAATGGAAGAAGCGAATTTTGTGAGGAAGTGACTGCCACTTCCTTTGAGGAAAGCCAATTTTAGTTCCTCACCCTTGCCTGTTCTTTCGCCCTTATTCCGCCAATTTTTGTAAACTGCGGGGTTCTACCTTTATCACAAATGTGCACAAAAAAAGCCTAAGTTTAAAATTGATTAATAAACAAAAAAACACACGGAATTCGTAAAACTTGAAGAAAAATAACTTTTTCTAAGCTCGGGGGATATTACTGTATTAATTAGCTCCAAAAAATAATGAAAACATTTGTAATTGATTATTTCTCGCTGCTATTCTATATTTGTGGGTCGTGTGTTCAGCTGCGCGAAGGTCAGTGGAAAATCATGTAAACAATTAAATACACCTTTTGTACGCTGGGTTCGTGTTTGTAATTATTTTGACTAATATATAGGTAGTTGACGAAATTGGGGAAAATTCGACCCAGGTATTCATTTACAATTATTTGGTGGTCCTTAATATTCGATGCAGGAAGGAGAGAAGGAAAGGATATGATACCGCATCTTGAAGTAAATGATTGACGGGTCGTATACCATTGAACTTTGGGAAGCAGCAAAATTATGATGTTGTGAAAACAGAAAGTTAATAATTATAACGATGAGGTGGACCATGATAAGCGTTTAGTAAAATAATAGAATCAAATAGACATTAAATAAAGAGGTTGTACTCACCGAACAATAATACATATTATGCTCTTCGCGAGGTTTTAAAACCGTTCTGGGTTCGCTAAATTTTTCATTGTTTCCCAGCCACGGAGAAATGTTCATTATGTTCCGCTGCGAAAACTGGCTGCACTTCTCTAATCTGGACCACGATTCGCGCTCCATAGTTATTCCCAATGGAGGACAATGGTCAATAGCCATCTTCAAGAGCATAGGCATAAGATCGAAAAAAGATAACAAACTCTTCGGCCAGCTTTTCATAACGTTCTCTGTAGACAGATCGAAAAGTTAAGTTTGAAAATATGCTCCAAACAAAGCAGAAAAGCCTAAAAAATGTATTCAGAAGAAACACTTGAGTTCTAATCTTCAATCAAAGGAAAACTGTCCTCCTTTAAAAGGAGGTAGTAAAAGAAAGAATAACAAAAAAAACAATTCAACTCCAAGGACATAATGGAAATATTGTGACGAAATTAAATAGATAATGGATAGACTTGCTACAAGGAAACTTGTATCTATTCCTATCAATTAGAATCACCGAAAACCTGCTTAAGTGTGGTAGTCAGCACGGGGAATGAGCGACTAGGCAGCAGGATAGCAAGATTTTCTGTTCCCAGTGCTGGGCGACGATAGAGAGACCCACCTTGTGTACCAAACTTTAGGATACTTCCCGTCACGTGACTTGAAGGGAAAATTTGGGATATTTCTGATTGGTGATCTGAAACCCCACGGAGATAGTGGTAGAGATAGCGATGGGGAACTGTTTTCCTCTATAAACTCCAGTACCTGCTTCGTGAGCCAACAAGAAGCCAAATATTCATCTCCCATATCATCAACGCAGAGGCGTCGTAGCCTAGTGTGTAGAGCGTTCCGCTGCTGACCGCAGGGTTTGAGTTCAAATCCAGGTGGCTCGGGACACATTCAGCTTTTCCCTAGTGATGTGATTATGGCTGGGACAATAAATCTTCCTGGAGAGCCATAAGTATCACACGACATAGGGCTTACTTTAAGGTTCCTTCTACTCCAATGGTTTTAATTTGATAAAGGAGGATTTATTGTCATAACATACGTATTTGAAAGAAATAACTCAAAGACATCAATTAGTCTGTCATAACTAAAAAAATCCATTTTTGTGCCTATAACGAAACAAGGTGTTAAAACGTTTTTGGACTGGGTTTGGAGCGGGTGTTAGCAATAACATAGCATATTATTTTACCGAGGTTTCCGATCATATGCTCAGGAAGACTGAATTATATGAAATCGATATCCGCAGCATATACTCTTTTCCGGCTTCAATGGGCTCTAAGCTGATGCATGAGTAGGTGGTTTTATCATGGAGTTATATTCACACACGTATACGCTCGGTTCTACCTTCCATTTCGACGCGTTTACTGGAGAAAATAACGGACCGATGTTTAATCCACAATGAGCATCAGCCGTCTCGGCGTAGCATAGGTTTATTAGGGCGAAAAAATATGACCAACTCTTCGGTCACATCTTCACAACGTTCTCCGTGGACAGATCGAAAAGTTGAATTTGCAAATAAGCTCCCTACACAACAGAACAACCCAAAGAATATATTTAATGAGAAAAATAATCGCTGGCCTACAATCAAAGGAAAACTATTCTCTTTAAGAGAAGGTAGGAAAAGACAGAATAAAGAAAAATACTTGCTGGAAAAGATGGGAATAAGAGGGAATGAACGTTTGATTAAGAAGCTATAGGCTGAAAGCAATTCATAAGCAAGGAAGGCGAACCATCGGTGCAGATTGAGTAGCGTTTAGGGTGTCCAGAGTCGATCCAACTTGGGTCTGTAGCTGAATTCTCCATCCCCTTGGCTTCCGCACCCCGCTCCGGAGCCGTTATCGTGATCACCCTCAGTAGATGAGTGCGAGATGAAGTTGCGGAAATCGCTGTCTCATTACACAGACGCTGGTATTCTCCTCGAGCGGAAGGCTACGACTTGAAAAGTTTGGGAAAAGTGGAAGCGCGTTGAGTGTCTAAATAGTGGGCGTCCAACCTTCTGGACCTTCTATTTTGTTTCAAATGAGTCACCTTTACATTGATTAGAAAACAATCCGTCATGCTTCCATGTGTGTCGTAGGGCTGAATATTTCGGCACAAACCTAATTGATTCCTGCTGGGTCCACAAAGGAGAGGCTTCTCGTAAGAAACGGAGAGGAAACTGCCTGTAAACGTGTTTTATCTATCTCCCTCATCGAGTTTTGGGTGAAGACGTTCTTACCTTTTCCTCCGATTGTTTTTGCGGATAACTTTATTTTGAAAGGAAAAAGCGTTTGCTAATGTTTTTTCTTCTACGGCCATGAATTGAAGTTGAGACGTGAACAGTTAAATTCGGCCATTTAAAACTCTCTGAATAATGAAGTAAATGAGTGTTACATGGAAGGGTGCTTGGATTTAGGAGTGAGCACTAAGGTAGCTCCTCTAGGAAACCTACTGAGTTCACCATCATGGCGCTGCATCTAGGCGTATGTCATGAGACATTTCGTTCGATAGATATCAAGGAAAACGGAGTCCATTGCTGCTGTATTTCTCCATCGCCTATTATTCCCTTTCCCGAGCCGAAGGCGATGAAATGGGAAAGTCACAAACAATGGACGTTTATTTGATCGGGACGCAGAGGTCGAAATGATCCGCTTAGGCTTAATCCCTGTTTACTGTATTTTTCCTTGACCTTGGAGAGAATTATTTTAGTCATTCTTCTTATAGCCAGGCAGATATTTGGTTTTATTATGGCAAAGGAGGATTAATTCGTGTGGGAAAAGCAGAAAGAATTGCAGAAAGAGAGCTATTCATAGCTTTAAAGAAAAGGAGGTAGTAAAAGAAAGAATAACGAAAAAACTCTTCAACGGCAACGACACAATGGAAAGATTGACGAAACCCTTGACGATTGTGAAAACAAGTTCAATAATGTCCGGTTTTTTTTCCTTATTCCTTATTGTTGGTTCAATGCTTAGCTACATTTTCCATTCAGTACTTAAATTTTTTTTCAATTTTTTTCCGAATCGTTGCGTAAAGCGTTGCGTAATTACGTATGAACATAGTGTACGAAAAATGAGATGGCACTGGAACCGGTAGATCTTGGATATATATATTCGTATAAATGTAACGAATAATCAGAGACGGAATTGAGATAGAGAGGGAGGGGGTGCTCTGGGCGTCTGGGACCCCATTCACTCGCCTTCTTTCCGTAAGGGTAAGAACCAACCCCGGGGGAAGGCGCTAAGTGCTTAGCTTAAATTGGAAAGTGCAAACCACTAAGGGAATTAGCATCACAGTGGCAGATGGAGCCACTCGAAACATCACGGAGATAGGGTAAATCTGAGGGTAACCCGAGTCAATTCAACTTGGGTCCTCTCTCCAGGAAAGCAGTCGCTCAACCTCCTGGGCTACGTCGTCCCTCTGCTCTGCGTTTGTTGAAGATCTGTTCAAGAGATGGATGCTGGGTTGGCTCGCTATCTAATATCAATTCACACACTAGTATTCTCCTCGAGTGGAAGGCCAGTATGGGAGAAATTTGAGAAAAATGGAAGCATATTGACTGATAAGTTCTAGATCGGGTTAGTGTCTAGTGTCTAGATCGATAGATTGGTGTTTATCGTTTGGGGTCTTCTGGGACTTATCATCCAGCAAAATGTTTTCAAGGGCCATGATTATAATTCAATACTTTTATGACACACAATATCACCATTAATACCAATGAGTATAATTAAACGCTTATTTTTTATCTACAAAGTATGAACTTAACATTTTTAATGTGAACCTTTAGCCTGTTTTTTTT
>LYUA01000996.1:208505-227741 GCA_002093875.1 Calopteryx splendens | reverse complement strand
CTAGGACCTGCGAAAGCAGAAGACCCATGATGATGATGAGAGGATTCTACACTGGATGGAACAACGACTGTTTTTGATTTTTGAAGTTTCTTTGTGGGCAGTTAGGTTTTGACGCCAGAAATGAAGATTAAAAATGTGGGTTCGTTTAGTAAAGATATTGCTAGATTCGACGAGATCTCTGATAATACCACTTATACCAATTTCAGGTAGGACCAATTTCACTTTAAGAAATGCAAGTCCACTCGGCAGGAAGGAAGATGTTGTTTTAATACCAGCATCAGGTGAGGAATGCGATCAATCCATACTGATAAAAGGGAAAGCAGCTGGATAAATAATGAACCCTTCTGTATTATCGATGGCCTTAATTGGCTTCCTGTACGTTAGGTCGGAATTTTTTGAAGCCATTGGATTGAAAAATAATTGAAATTTATACGTGTTTCATCCAGTGTAGGAAAAGGATGGACGTTGAGGGGAAAATTACCCTCCAATCAGTCACTGAGATTTCTCTCCCTTCGAATAAACCTCACTGATTATTGTAATTAGGCCTCTCAGAGTCTTTATAATGGATAACCGCTAGATGTAATCGCGTCAGAGGTATCGTACAAGAAACCACGAGGCTTTCGTTGTAGCGAATCAAGCCGCGGAGACATCGGCTCTTAATGTCATGGAACACATTACCTGTATGCCGACGCGGGGTGCCAAATTTTTTTCTCTTGGACGGACACTAACCTACCTTTCCAATTGATGCAAAATGGTTGCTCACTTCTTTTTCAACTGCCTTCAATTCGCAGATTTCATAATTAAATATAAGATGGGATACTATCCTTCAACCTGTCCAGCATTGCTACTCCGAGGAACCCCCTATCTGATAATTCCTCAAACCTTGGTTTGTGCCAACCCAAGTGCAAGTCGCCGAAAATAACTCTCGTAACATACAAAGTTAGATCAGTTAATTCAGCATGATATTTAGTTTCACGCCAATAAATAGTGACAAACTCATTCCTATTCGTAAAATGCCAATTACCTGGGGTCAGAGAAGAGAGATCGTTTTCCGATGGATCGTAGTTAATGTTTGGAATGTTCATACCTATTGAAACTTGGACTGTCGATGAGAATATTCATCAACCTTGAATTCCAGGGTCAAACCACAGAAATTTGCTTCCATTTTTCCCCAAACCTGGATCGCTGTCAACCGCGTATTTTTTTATGAAGCCCATGATGACTGCCAGGAACACATCTAGCAAACAACGGTAAATAGTGAGGAAATTGCTGCAAAATATGTGTCCCACCTTACAAACTTGAGTGCACTCGTCCTATTCATAGATAGAGGTTACACCGCTAAACACGAGCTTCTGGTGCAGTCAAAGGCACTCACGGGGTAGGAAAGTTAAGCACCTGCATTTTGTTGAATGGCAAGGGTTTCTCTCTCCCGAGGGAAAAGGAGAGCGAACGACAAGAGGCGGCATCCTTTGTGAGGAGAGTTCTTTCCCGCGTCCACCCGCGCCCCACCCCCTTGGAGGACAATAGAGCGGAGTGGTGGGTCACGAGACCCTCGCCACCACAGCCAAAAACTGCCTAGTTGGAGCATGTGCGTGCCAAAGCACTCACGCCACGCTGGGTCGTTCTGTATACCCACCAGTTCATCCGAGAATGGGGAACAGCTTAGACTGCATGTCTAACATCTTAATCCCACCTTTTCCAACGAAGACTTCGCCATTCTTTACTCACAGTTTTGAGGTTTAACACCTTTAGGAGTAAGTAATGCCAATAATTTGGGCAGATACTTAGGAGAAGTATCAAAATATAGCGCTTCCATTTGTCTAAATGATGAGCGACTTAAATTAATGGATATAAACAAAACACTCGAGTAAAGCGCCGCAGAGAAAGAATAATATGAGCCCCGTATTGCACTGATAGGCGAGAGACCACGACAAGAAGTTTAGTGAAGTTGACTACCGAGCCGATACATGCTAGGAATCCTTTTTGCCTGGCACAATTCGTGACCGCAACATTAGGGAGCATTACAGAAGACAATTCGAATGTTCCGAAATAAATTGATGGAGAAATGCTAACACTCACCAATTACTATATTGGCTGGTGAAATAACACCCTCTGCCACACGTCCTATTTAGTGAAGATGAGTAAGTAAGCAGTATAGGAAGAAAGTATTTCGTGAAATCAATCACAGGCCGGGGAGCGCACGATAAATGTATTTTCCATTCGAGGAAACGACACAACTAAAGGCACCGTGGCCTGAAACCTCTTTGTAAAAAGGCAGTTTAAATTTAAAAAAATGATGAATTAACTGTTGGTTGACGATCAGAGTGCCTAGTGTGAATTTTGCTTAACTATAGTAAATGTTTTATTCTTATAGGGTGGTTTCAGATTGAATGAAATAGAGAATATACATTCTTCTCTATTACATTCTTTCATTAGTGAATATTCTTTATGCATGCTATAAGCATAAATATAGTTTCTGAAATGTGATGAATTTTTAGTGACTATAAGTTTTAAAAACGTCCTGGAATTTAAGTGTCCGGCATGTGAATTAGGTTTTCTTAAGAAACGCAAAGGTTATATAATATCTTTTACCGTATGGAGAACTGAGATGTGAAAATCATCATTTTAGGTAGGTTGAATTGAAAAGGAAAGGTGTGCATTTCCACTGGTTAATAGAATGTTAAATGGACTTAAATACTCTCAAGTTCAATGCTACAGTGAGTGTGGGTCACCAATATAATGAGAGGTATTATTGATCCGAATGGAGCACTATTATCTCACGTGAACTCAGTTATTTAAAAATTGTAAAAAAGAAACTGTTTATGGCTCCACTCCGTGGAACTCCTTCATGATTTAATTAGGAGAAATAACACTGCACTTCCAAAGAAAGTACACTGTTGACATTACTACATAACGAAACCGGTCGTGTGCAGTGAAATATATTTTGCTTTGGAAGTACAGTTTTATCACCTAGCTAATTTGGTAAATATAACAAATGATTAAAATTGTTGTCGATGTTTTATCGATGCGGTAGTGTACATATAACATGCATATAGTGTATTTGTAACATTTCTTAGCTGGTACAGATATCGACAACCGATTAAAAAAAATATCCATGGAAATCACAGATTTATTCAGTCGCTAAGGGCATTTAATTCCCGACATGAGCATATTTTTGTCCAATGCAGTAAGAACACATAAAACTCATGGTGAAAATGTATTTTTGTGAATTTTTGTCAGTGGCTCATTATTGCTGCAAAATGACAATTAAATACAATGCAATTTAATTATTGCAAAGACTGGCAAGTATACACACTCCTTACTTCCTCCTAACCAGCTCCGTATAGAAAAACATTTCATGAAAGGTAACACCGGAATGGTGCTCGTCCAGCACTCGAATTCTCGCATAAATTCTCGATTCGACGCTGGCCGTGTAAAATGACTCCTCGGTGGGAAGATTTGGTGTTTCTCACAACATTTCCCATTTTCCACCATGGAATGAGATTTCATTTGCATGGCGCACTCTCTGCACCAACGAACAGCAGTGCAGGTCGCACAGTTGACTCTTCCACCCTATTTGCCGCCCGCCGCCGTTCGATTAGGAAATATTATTGTTGGCTCTTGGGCTTTAATTCCCTTTGTATCCCAATTTTCTTTTTCCTTCATTATCATTTATCTATATTGATATTAAAGTAAGTTCCATATTTTTATCTTGCTGCATGAGAAGTTTAAATAGCGATTAAATCGTCAGGTTTTCTTTAGTCACGGACGAGGGAGGTAAAGAAAAGCGCTTGGTGTTAATAGTAGGTATATAGAGACAAGACCATCATTTATTTCGAATTTTTAAAGAGGCATTTTATATGGTTTATAGCGGGTCTCTAATATTATAATTAAAACTTAATGGGCATTGTCCACAGTGTTAATGATAATCTACCACAGTCCCTGGGCTACGCTCAACAGAGGTTTCCATGATCACGGACATTGAGGCATAACCAGGCATAATTGACTTTTAAATATGACAATAATAAAAATATAATTACTTATTGCTTTTTTTACAAGTTTATATATTTAAATGGATACTTTTTCCAAAACGTTTCTGAATACCGCTGGCTGATACCATTGCTCTCTTTTATAAGAGATGGGAGATTTTTTTAAATTTTCTGTTTCCAGGAGATTGGGAGAGATTTAGGAGGTTTTGGAGATTTTTAAGCTTCGAAGAAACCACTAAATGAGCTGATATTGAAAAATATTAACTGGAAATCATTGATACCTAAGCAGTCGATTCTAAGCATAGAATCCTGCATTCCATCATACCTATGTTTTCTAGCGATAGAAATTTCCGCTTCGCAAACAACTCAGATATTCTGGGGCGGATTTCCAAACTTTTAAAATTTATTCCAATGTACATATTTCATGTTGGTAGTATGTTATTTTCACTTGCAAACAATTACTTGAAACTTAAATTAATTTAATTAAACTCACAAAACTAATTTAAAAGTTTTTCTTTTCTGTGAATTCAATATTCACGTACAAGAAATCGACTTAAATTTCACGTAACGTATCGGAGTCAGTTTTTTCTCATCTCTTCTAAATATATGTAATTATCTGTAATTAAATGACTTCCCTCGTCAACACTAATTTTATACTAATTATCATTCAGAAATTAATGTACTGATGTCACATTGCTGCTTGATATGCTGCAATTGTTTTACTGTTGACAAGAACTTGCTTCTAGTTTCTATTATCCCAACAAAAAAAAAGAATATTTCCACTGTGACATTTGATGTGCGTCTCAGAAAGATAGAAACAAAAATTAAAAAAAAATATCTCTCCTACGAGACTTGCCAGCGAAACTTGAAGATTAATATTTAAATAATTAATAAACGGGAACTTTCTCACATATTTACGTATGTAAGCTATGACTAAAATTCGTTTTTGAAATTTGTAAAAATTCCGCTGAATGCAAATGTACTCCTGCAACTCTGTTACCAATGCTCAAAAAAATTAGTTTTTCTATTTCATTCTTTGGACAAATTACTTTTTTGTATTAGTTTGCGTTCTAATGCCGTTCTACTTTTCGTCATTCGAATGTCGTCTATAGTATAGTTATTTTTTCTTCGTGTTATCTCCCGATCGGGTGTTTCTGTTAAGCATTGCATTAAATAGAAGCTAATTGAGGAGGGGGATTCGATGTCCGAGGTCAAAAGGTCACTCGGGAATGTTTCATATTTAGAACTAGGGAAGAGACTCAGCGGGATGACCTGGGAGAGGAACTGAGCAGCGCGTCGGCATTAGCCCACTCCAACAGTTTAATGTGATACAAAATCAATCGACTGTGTGCTTCACTTGAAGTGTTCTTCATACGAATGGAACTCGTGCCCTGTTTCCTTACGCTCTCACACAATACAAATTTCAGGTCGAAGGGCCCTCTTTTTAATTATCAGGTTAGCTATATTATTGTAATCTGTTGCTGAAATCCAATAGACTGGGAGAGGCTAGGAGACCAGGATTTACCCTAATTTAATAGGGAGTGTTTCCCTATATTAAACGTCATTGAAAAGTGTTAGTGAGAATCAATAGGTAGCAAGAATTAGTTGTTTGATGAAAATGTTTGCACTGGATGCTCTGTAAATTTTCCAGTGACAGGAATCTAAATTATCAACTTTGAAATTAATTTGGCCTTAAACCCAGAGATTGCATTGCCGACTGCTTTTATGCCTGCCATTCAGGCAAATAAATTTTTCATTTATGTTTTCTTAATTTTCACTTTTGATAAACCTCCAGTTAAATCAGGGAAATTGTAGTAGGTGTGAGACATATTTTTCACCCCAGATTGATACCTTTCATGTTAGGTTTTTCTCTAAAATTAGTTTGGCGCAGGTTTTTTCCTCTCATTTATTTAAAATGTAAATGTATAATACTCTTACAAATAAATTTACGGTCGCCACTACGTATTTCCTGTGGACCATTTAATTTGACTGACTTTTGATTGATTAAATATCGGTAAAGGCTCCTCCGTAAGGAGCTACCAAGCTACCCAAGAAGACTCTAGAAGTCCAGGACTTCGGGGTACTATCTATCATATAATATTTTTACCAAACAAAACTAACGTTTAAATTATACCTACTATCAAGGGATGAAGGTAAAAAGAAAGTTCAAGCTGACGGCACTTATATGGTATTCATGAGAATAATCTCACTAGAAAGAAACTGTAGTAAATAAGCCTACTTAACTGATTATGTAAGTAGTATTGCAAGCACCAGTACTGAAGCACTTTAAAAAATACGAAAAAACCGAACTATATCGTGATTGATTAATTTTTATGGTCAACCCTAAAATACGTACAAAAATTCTTGTCGATTTTCAAGAAAAATCAGTGCGTCAATTAAATGCATCTGTATCTACCTCCTCTAGAAAATATTGTTTTTCCTGCGAATGAGATTATTTCAAAGCTAATTTTATTTAGTTTTTCACCACATTATTTTAATTAAAATTCCAAGAAATTAGTACGAATGATGAACATTTTCTCCTGCTGGAAATTCATTTGCCCCAAGCGATTCCTTTAATCTGAACGAGGTATTTTACTTGAAGTGTTCATGATTTAAATTCCACCGCGCATCAGCGCACGCAAAGCGATATTTTAAAAATACACTGTTTTAGTCCTTTCTTTTCCCCAAAGCCATTCTTCACCCCTTCATCACCAGGTATTTTTCCCTCCCACCACTGCAATCAACCCGCAGGTTGGTTTGTTAGGTGAGGGTAAAGCCTACCCTAGACTAAGCCCATGGGCGTTTGTAATACACACGTCAGGGTAGGTGGAAAGCTCTTTTCCCTGTGCCGCCTGCGATTTATTTCCTGCCCTGTTACCGAAAAATCAACAGCTTGGGTTTATCAGGGTGTGGTCAGAGGCTTCAATCGGAGTTGAACCCAGGCCCTCCAGTTCGCAGACCAGTGCTCTACCCAATGGACAACCACTTCCCTTTTGGGGGATCTTTGAGAAAAGATCGAACCAACCTTCGGGTTGTTTACCGTTTTTTATACTCCATCGTTATCCAAAATTGAATCTGAATACTTATCAAACTTTATCTTTTCCTTTTGTATTATTTCCCGCCGATTTTTTGATGGAAGAACGAAAGTTATGAAACGCTTTGTGCGTTTCTTTTCATTTTCATTTTCCAAATGCTCCATGCATCTCATTTTAGCACTTTTCATTACTTGAAAGCAAATGCAAACTCTTCCGTTGCAGCTATTGAAAATTATTTGCTGGAGAACCTAAAGTGGTTCGAATTACAAGCAAATAATTCAATATTTAGAATTGGAGAATAGCTCTAGGTGAATTATTTTTCATATACTTTACATTTCGCGTTCTAAAGACACCGTATTAGCACGCGTATAAATCAATTTAGAATTTTTTCAACCTTCCTGACCTCGGCGAGGGCTTTTTTTGGTAATACTTCCTCGCCGAATGCAACGTCAGAAGAGTTTCTCGCAATTTTCTATTAGGAATTATTTGGAATGGATTACGACTTAAAATGTGAATTTGGTCTCATATAATTGGTGTAACAATGCAGTGTAGTTTCCACAAAAATCAGTCCTATAGCCCATCTGATAAGGGCTTGAAATGGCGGCTGCCAAAGCCTAACAAACCAATTTTCATTTTTAATAAGAAATTCACTCTTTTCTCTCTGAAAACAATTAAGTTAATAATGAACGAAAACAGTGACCCACTGTTTTCAAAGTTAAAAAATGCATGCAATAATTATAATAATAATAAAGTATCTTTATTTGGGTGAGATTGAGACTCTAATAATCCCTTCTTTCACCTAACCCCTCGTTAGATGTGTAAGCTGGAAGAAGGGATATAATAAAAAGGCATAATTTCATAAATACACTTTCACGTTACTTACAAAATATATACTTATATTATGTGTGTATGAGCATATATAATATAAGTTTTAGAAGTCTGGTATTGAACACTTGTGGATTTACTTGTGAAACTAATTTGTTAATTCGGAAAAACGTAAGAATAAAAAACTGTTATCCTTACCAAAAAGAAACCCACGGCAGGAAAACACCCACATAGGAAGGGAGTGTGAACCTGCGAAGCCTGCTGAGAATGCCTAATATGTAGCTTTTGAATGGTTACTTAAGTGTTTCGGGTATTATTATGAGATACAATTTTATATAAAAAAGTAATTTCAAAACAATAGCAAGAGATATATAATAATAACATTAAATATAATTATAAAATATAAAGGTAGTATCTAGAAATTGAATTGTTTTCTGGGGTAACTTACTGAATGGTAACGTGATGATAAACGTGATGTGATGGTTTTTATTGTAACCTACTTAAGGAAAATAAATTTAAAAAGTGAAAATGAAACACCTTAGTCGGATCCCTCATTTCAATGAACATGATTGTCGACATCCATTGTGGCACCATGCTGGAGAAATGTGACCATTTCAAGCGGACCTCACTCATGGAAACGTGTTTGTCCATCTTCAGGCGATGACCTCGAGCCGACCTTTTCCCGGTGCTGTGACCTGGGCTCCAATTGGGCGCTGGAGGGACTCCGCTGCAATGACTTCCCGTCGCCGGTGGCCGGTGTGCTCGCCGAACAGCAGAGTGTATGCCTCGCCGCCGTCGACATTTGCTGCTTGCGAACCCACAGGTGACTCACCCCCAGGGAAGCCGAATGGCCTCCGAAAGTCGGTCCTCGGCCATCGCTTGTCAAGTGAAAAGTCGGATGAACGAGTGTTGACTGGTCGAAGCCTGTCGTTTCAAACTATTGGCAAACTGCTCACCCATCGACTAAGGTGGTATGAAAACCGAAATTTGAAATTTCCAATCTTTTTGGAGCGTCTCTAAGTTTAAATAATTTTTTGTATTTCTTTTTTCATGTAATGATATGATAAGTAATATATTTATTTCCCACCGTCCTTGTTCGGCGAGAATTGAAAATAAATCAGCTTCACACAAGTGTGCTGCAACTGCAGCACACTTGCGTTTCGATTGTCACTGTTTTACATAACTTCACGTTGTTCCCGATCACGTTGGCTTCATCCAAGTTCATCTTATGGCCACTCTCCAACCAGGCATGTTCCGCCATGGCTGGAAGGCGGAATTGCTATTTTTCAGGGCTCACTGTTGTTCCTGAAGCCAGCACCTAATTGATCTGCCTGTCTGTCTTGTGTAGAACTACCCACATCTGCACTTTATCTCGTAGTCTCCTTCGTAGGCAGTGTGTGGGATGTGGTCCTTCGGTTTGGGTAAGATGTCGCCCGTCCTCTTGGTACAATTAAAACATATCACGTCGTCCAGTATCCTGGAAATCTTCTCTGTGGTTCCTGTTACGTAAGGAATCGTGGCGTACGCTGATGGTTTCTGTTTTTCTTCCTCCTTGGAGGTACTTTTAGGGCCCTCAAAGCTTGGGGGGGACTAATTTGGAATTTCCGTTGAAGAATTGAATGAATTTGGATTGAAGATGACTGATATTTAGAAATAATAATACAAATAAAGTGTTTCGTGAAATTCAAATGATGAAACTTAATTCTCCAAGAGAAGGCAGCTGAAGTAGATGAACAAAGTTAAAAGCAATATTTGATGAAGGTAATGAAACGGTTAGTGTGCTATATTACAGGCATCCTTATTATCCTTACACACTCATGTGGGTTGACATAGGATAGCGTTTTGAGCTTCCGAGTTATCGTTGCTGTGCCACGATAACTTAATTGAAGGGTTCTTGTTATAACAGTCACTGAATGCAGTTTACATATTTTAAGCTGATTTTTTCCTGGTCCGTAAAGATTTAATAGCTCATCCTTCCCCTTCTCAAATGCAATTGAATGATGATCTAAGACTAAATATGCACTTAACAAACAGCCTTATTGTCATATTCTATGGCGTATTAAGGCAGCAAGTCTTTATTTACTAAAACTGGGAGTGTGACTTCGCTTCTTTTTGTTTTTGGAAAAGGAAAAGTCTGTAGGAGAAGTGAGACGTTTTGCCTACCACTCGAGTTGTGTGATCAAAAACACATCAATTCAATATGGGGTTCTTGAAGTAACAGTAAGTGCTTGCAAGGAAACGAGAGAAAAGTAAAGAATTTTGGGGAGAAAGAACACAACAGTTAAGGGAAAATGCATGGAAGATTGATTACACTAAATATAGCATTAGGTGGGTTGATATACAAGATAAGGGCATATCTTGCTTTATTTATTTTGTCGTGAATCTCATGTAGAGAAAATTATTTTCTCGTATCTTATTGGCTTTCAGAATCCTTTCAGTATCTTTTCATCTCTGGCAAATAGGTTCGTAGGAATTTTGGAAACATGAACGCCGGTTGTTAGGACTCATCAAGGGTGGGGGAAGTTGGACGAAACTCCCTCATTATTCATTACGCTCCATTTTACCCCTTTTTCTCATCTGGCGAAATCATTTTATTCAAGCACATATATAATTGGCAGGTACATATAAATTTAGGTAGGTCATCAAAATACATCATAGTTCATCTGAACTTTATGATGGAAATCATCATGATTGGTAATAATTCTATCAAAGGTAGGTTTGGGACGGAAAACTACTCGTTATATTTTTACCTTGGACTTCATCTTGTTTCCCCAGTTTTATTTACTTTATCAGGTCCTCGTTTTTTCTTCTTGTCTTCGCGCTGTCCAAAAATCCTACTTACTTCTATCCTCTTTCATTGTACATATTGGTTTCTATTAATCTAATGGCTTCAGGATCCCACTGCCTCTCAACATCACGTCCGCCCACCTAATCTAAATTTCTTCGAATTTCGTCTAGCAACATCCTCTCTACCCTCACCATTTTTTTAAAATTTCATCGTTTGCCCCTCCTCTCTGCTCAATTCTTTTCACCACTCATCCCCATGTCCACGTCCCAGACGATTCTAACCTACACGCATCCTCTTCTTCTGAGAGGATGGGGAATCCAGGGGAAGGAGGTCATTTTTCCGACCTCTCCCACCTGCCCGCAAATTTGAAATAAGAAAGGTTGTGATGCGTTTTTACTCCATATGACATTTCGAAGCGGGGAAGAGGGAATGGGGGATTGGAGAGGAATATTTGACGTCGGTTAAGGCCTCAGCTTAGAGCCGTCACGAAGGTCCGTGGTGCAGAACTGAGCGGCCGAGGGTGAGAGCAATTGGAGGAAGTGAATGCATATGAGGTTGGGGGATTAGCGATGTGGGATGCGAAAGCGTGATACTCACAAGGAACCAGACTATTCCTCAGAAAAGGCACTTTCCGAAGATCCGAGCGAGGCTCATTGACAAATGTGAAGCTCATTTTTTGCTTGGCTGACATAGTAATCAGGGAAATAAAAGGAACCATGCATCGATCACATCCAATAATTTGACTCATAGTAAAGTAATGAAAATTTATTTAAGCCATCTTCCTTCACAGATTTGTGTCCGATTTGATGCCTTACCACGGCTTAATGGTTACCTCAGAAAATAAAAGGAAGGTTATAACTTCATTTCTATGAGGCCTACAATGGGATTATTTAAATGATATATGCCTTTTCTACTGAAAATGTCATTAGTTTTGTGTATGGAGTGAATCGAGCTCAAAGACATTGGTGAATTTCCATAAAAAATGAAAATATAGGATATTTAAAAAGTAGAAGAAAAATATATTTTAAATATTTATTTTCATTTTGTCCGTTTTATTTATTTCCGATGAAAATCTATTTCAAAATTATTTATTCAAGTAATAGATAATAATACCAAAAGTGTTTGTAAAGAATTTATGAAATATTGGAGTGGTTTGTAAGGCAAAATGCAGTCTCATACGTGTGAAAAAGTACTACCTACAAACTTCTGAAAAACTCTTTTAGGAGATAAAAGAAAATATAAACTGCGATCACAAGTTCATTGATTTGTACGCATAACTCTTGTGTATTTGTACTGTTGGTACATTGACGGTTATCTGGCTTTACTAATGGTAAAACACGTATCAGCCATGTTACTGGGAACGATGTCTGCCATTCTAAAGTCAAGAAAAGTATGATCTACTCGAAAACGCTTTCTTAAGGGGAGAGAGAGTTTCTGTTTCTTTAAAACATTTCTTTAGGTTTCGATGAAATATTTTTAGACAATCAAGAATGTGTTATTGGCAATCACTCGTGCCTGAGAAGAACCCCACAATACTTAATGCATCAATTTCCATTACAGATCTTCCAGTATGGTTTAATTGTGTGGAATCCATCTTATGATTTCGCGCAGAACACTAGATTGAAATTACATCGGAGGCAAAGTGTAGAAACGCTTGATGCCTCCTCTCTTCGTCGCTTACCGGTCTTCTACGGAGCGAGCTGCAATCGAATCTTCACAAATTAAGCAATAAACTATGGTTGATTTTTCCATTAATCCTCCTTGGCCATCAATCCTTTCGCACACTAGGAGTTTCGATTGATGCATTTTCTCGCACAGGTCCATGCTAAGGGATTGATTCCATAAGTGGGAGGAGGATGTAGACATTTTACAGCGGGACCCTTCAAGCTCGTCGCTGATCCATACTTTTGATCGCCATGGAATATAGGTGGTTGGCTGCGAAATACGTTTCATACCCGC
This sequence comes from Calopteryx splendens, assembly GCA_002093875.1. Classification (NCBI taxonomy): domain Eukaryota; kingdom Metazoa; phylum Arthropoda; class Insecta; order Odonata; family Calopterygidae; genus Calopteryx; species Calopteryx splendens. The sequence continues at coordinate 215,145 of LYUA01000996.1, read as the reverse complement.
TCACTAACCCTCCGACGGGATTTGTCGCGCGCTTACACCAATCCCATGCAAGCGGACTGTAATTTTAAAGTTTGAATCAAAGAACGCGAAAGGAAACTTTCTTTTCAGGCTCAAACTCTCTCCTCTCAGCCTTGGCGCCTATTAACGCCACGATCCTCCCCTTCCCGAAACACTAAATGTTACAAGGAAAAAAGTAAAATGAACATCCTGGAGGAGTTTTATATCATCCGAAATAGTCTCTGATCCTTATCACACAGTGACCAATGAGCAGGTCTTACAAAACCAATACTGTGACCATCCATAACTATTCCCTCGCCCCGGATGCATCGCCCTTGAGGGGTCTAAATTTTTGCCCACCCTTCTACGACATTGTTCTCGCTAGGTGCCGTCGAAACCCATCGTGTTCCGTAACCAAATTCTACTGTGGTGTATTGCTTTACAAAAAGACGCACAAATCTCCTATCCCTTGCTCATTCACCACTCATCAGCATTCATTCGCTGACATTCCATTCTGCGATCGCTCATCGGCCAATACGTAAAAACCCGGCTTATTTGGTGTTTCTCTCCCAATATCTCCATATATCACCATTAATATTTTGCCCGGCTGGTGTGGTGTGTCGAGAAGCCGACGAGAAATTTCACCCGGCTGCCAAAAAGCCAAAAGGCTCGCTGGTTGTCCCACCCGAGCCGCGCGGTGGGACTGTTTTCTTTTGTGAAAATCATTCGCGGTTCCGACACTAAGCCATCTTTTCAAGGTTTGCTATCAATTGTTCTCATTTCGATGGCTGGGAACATTGTCCGATCTCAGTCAGTGGCGTATGAGATCCCCTCTTCTATCCTCCTCGCGCCACCGGCCACACGATCACACTCAACCCGGCACGGTGGCCTGGGATGTGGGCACGCACCGCGTTGCCGGAGCTGTTGTTTGCAACGCCATGTTTGGACCATCCTGAGGTAAGAAAGCGCCTCGTTCATTCCCAAGATTACCCAGAGTGCAGTGAAGGACATTTAGGAGGCATTCTTCCGCCGCGGACTCCCGCCAAATTACTCTTATTCCGCTCGGCTCCACCCAGATTACCAAATAAGAAAAATTAAGCATAAAAAAATAAATCGCCTCTCCTGCGTCTCAGTTTCCCCTCGCAAGAGTGTCAATTCATTTTATTAACCCATTATGTATGAAAGGGCTTTCGGGAGCCAAACGGCCCGACGGGGTTGGGACTAGGGATGTGCACACCCTAGGAAAATGCACGCTCAAAACTCGGATTGTAATCGAATGCTGTATGCTGGGTGGAGATTAAATCGAGCAACAAGTGGCGGTCAGCGCCTCGCCTCGAGATTGAGAAGATCCACTCCAAGCCGGGAGACCCGCGATCGTTCGAGCGATCGACCATCGACCGACCGATTGGATGCGCGTGCGGAATGCTATTCGTACTAAAGCGAGAACGAAGTCAGCTGGGTGTCAAGAGAGATTAATCGTGGAGCCCGCTATGCGAAGATTCACGACTCGTTGATAGGTTTAACTTTGATGTTTCTGACTTGATGTTGAAATTAAATTATGTTCACTTTAGACCAATTCATTATTTGTACCTATTTATGTAAAAATAATATTTTAAACGAGTCGAGTCATGTGCCAGTTGACTCAGAGTGGTTACAGCGGACGAAAAATGGAATCAAGAATCGAGAAAATCGGGCGGAGAAGATGTAAATGATTGAATAATTATAAAAACGTAAATGTATAGTTTAAAGGAGACATGTCCCTGCTCCAGCTTTGATAAAATAATCCTAATCTTTGTTGAAAATCCCCCAATACGCAATGGGTACGCAAAGTGCACGTATTTTAATTTAATACTAGTGTGCAAATCACGGATGATCTCGAACTGAGACCGAACACCGTTTCGCTTACCTTCCGAGCGCTCGCCGCTCGTGTTCGGACCGCTCGCCCTCCGAAGAGGGCTGATGGACTCGTTTCACACCGAGCGCTTTCCGGTGATTTGCACGCGCCTAGCTGGGATTCCCCGGTGTCATAAGATTCACATTTTATTGCTCATGGTTTTCTTCTGGTTAGGGTAGGCTTCTTCATTTACGCATATTTTCGGCCACAATTTTCTTACCATACTCCGTCCAACTTGTCGAACCTCTTCCCCCCTCTCCCTCGCTCACCCAACATTCTCCCCTCTATCGCGTTCTTCAATAAACCATTGCCACTCAGCACGCCCTGTATCCACTTCTCCTGCCTTCTTTGGATTTCACCCAATAGCCCCCACTCCTCTCCTACCATTCCCAAAACTTCTTCGTCTGTTTTCCTCTTCGTCCGTTTCACTTTTTCTATTCTTCTCCACAATACATTTCAAAATACTCCAGCCTTTACTTGTCATCTCACCTCAACGACCAAGTTATCGGTTCCGGTACAACCAGTATTTTTTTACTTCCTTGCTTAAGTTCCTCGTCATTAAGAAATTCCTCCTTGTAAAAGCTTCCTTACCTAATGCGATTCTTCTTCTAATATCTTGTCTAAACGAAAACGTTTCCGAGCCATACAAGCCACGCTCCATATCAACATCGATAAAATTAAAATATTAAAAAGTTCTTTTAAAATGTTAATAGATTGCTGGAGTTCTCTGGATTATCCCATAGAGTACGAGATAGCTTCCCCTCAACGTTCAGCCTTTTGCAGCCCTGCCGATTCTTATCACACTCCATGTTTCACACTCAGTGGCGAGTCACAATGATGCAAATGGGTCTAGCTCTTCTCTTCGAACGAGAACATACGAGCTTCTTTCTCGGGCCCCGGCTGCGGGCCCGCGGGGGTGCGAAGGTGGGAGGGCAGGGGGTCGTGACCCCTTCCGGTGGGTGCTTTAGAAAGACCAGAGATCGCTCGTACTGAATGTGCATCGCAAACCGTTTTACTCGAAGCCTAGACGTAGGCATTGCGGCATCTGTAACCATTTGTATGAAATGATGACACCCTGTCACCACGTACGGTGCCACTGAAGCTTTGGGGGTCTCATATAGGCACCATGGAAGTTGAAGCTAATAGAATCTCACGAATTCTCATGTTTCGTTTCATTTGAGAGAGTCGTACGAAATACATCTTGTGCAGTGGGTCAAGGTATCTTAGGAAGAGGCTCTGATAGTTCGAGTATTTAGTGATTTTTAATAACCCATTTATTGGCAGGAATTTTGCGGATACCATTTTCCTGCTACTAATAAATAGGCAAAGGTACCCCATTGAAAGAATACTAGCCACTTTTGAGTATCAACGTCAATATGTAATAATATTTCAGACTTCTGATTTGGAAGCATATAGAGCTTTTGGTTCCTATCAGTCATATTAAGCCGTTTTAATTTGAATCACTGATATATTAATTACTATGTGAATGCATTGCTGTTTATGACCAGTTGGTGGGATTTAAGAGCCTTTGTTTTTCTATTTATTCTACCTTAGAATGGAACTTCGATTTTTTGAACCTGAAGTGCAACCGGAGGGTACCTATTCTCTTGAAATAGGTACTTCCTTTTTGGGGATGTAAATTTGGGTAACAGTGCTCGCAAGCTTAAGAGAATGATTATGGAGGCTCTTTGTTAGTGAAAACAATTATTTATGAAGAAATCGTTATTTTAATTTCTGTAATTTTTTCAACTCTAATGCGTTCGAATTATTTGAATAACATAGAAATAACGGTCGCAGGAAAAGTTTAACGTGCACACTTACGAGAGTCACAAATGTAATAAACGTAAATTAAAAATTAAATTTGTTAAAATATACCGTGGTTTTAATTAAATGTTTTCTAAAGCAAGTGTATGTTTTCCATGAGGCATCCAAAGTTTTCTTCTGAGTGACTGAGCTACGCCAAGGATCCGTTTGCGTAACAAATATCAGGGTTCAGCGTTGCCACAAGGTCGTCAATGAGAGTACACGAGTCGTGGATCACCCAGCTCAGCGATTCAATCGAAGGCAGTCTTAAGAGAGTGATGTCTTTATATTTTATTTGCCCTTTAATCGAAAAGTGCGAAGATCTCAATGATCTGGTTTCTCGTCGCCATATGGGGAAGTTTGCGATTGGGAGAAATGACGGGATGTGATGAAGGGAAGGCCTGCAGCATTAGCAAAAACCCTGGAAGTTTATCAGCAGTTGATCTCTTTCCATTGTTTAAATTCTTAGTTGCGATATTCCTATCCCTCTTCGCTGAACATTCCGAAGGGTGTCCTTGATAAATTAGTACTGCAGTAACCGTGGGGTACCAGTACCCGTCGCATTATTTCGGGATGCCTCAACATAAATTGGTAGTCACGCAATGATTTGCGCAGGTTAAATATGGAAATCAGCCGGTCCCATAGTTCTGTAATGGATCCCCTTGGAGATTTATTCTTGAAAGAAACGAAGATGGTGCTCCCGGTTTTGGGAGTTCAATAACTTTGCGCCAAAATAACAACGGGAAATATTTCCCCGGGTTCCCGGGAAATATTTAACAGCAGCATACATCCTGAGAACGTTTATGTAAACGTTTACAATTTAGTATTTTAATTAATTGATTATTAACTTCTCTCGTTGGAATTTTATCGATGACGTTAATTTTAAAGAAGAATAACCCGCAAGTGTTAGAGTCACTGTGTTAAAAGTGTCTCTCCCTGAGGGGTAATCACCTTCTATCGATTTTCGTTACCACTTCGGCCTTAATATATTGACCTAGTTTTCAACATTAAGGAGGGGCTTTAGTATTAACCAATCTTTGCTTCTGGCACATCTTATCATTATTTAATGTTCAGCAACTGTGAGAATTTAATCAATTTGAAAAAGAATATAGTGTGACGCAGATAAGTGGATAACGGCCTAGAATTTACCTAAGCTGTAAAATTAGTCACCTTATGTAACGGTGCGATCATACTGCCCAGCTGCGCGAATGCAAATACCCGTCCGCTCGTAAGACGACAGACCTCCCCTGCCGTCGAGTTCCCACTTCGAAATAAAGCGCTTATTAACACGGATTTTTGACAGACTCAAGGCACGTCAATAATTCAATAGTAGAGCGTGTTAAATAGAATGAAATGTTCACTAATAGGCCAAATGATGTGATCCTAACGTGGTTGATGATTGACACTGCATAGGCGATTCGCTTTCAGTTATTGTGACACTTACGGCGCATGACAGCAGCACTGTTGCAACCTTTAGCCGCTATAGTTGCGATTTTTTCTTAACGGCTAGGCATCGGATACTTCCATTATCTCGAGAGATCACATTCCAGGAGGGGAACTAGCACATCATCAGGAGAGTGCGTAACAAATAAAGATTTTCCTTGCCTCGGCTTCTTTCCACAAAATAAAAACCCCAGACGATACGTGTCGGAAATTGCAAATCGTTGCCTTTTTCGTTAGCCCTTCACGTTTCCCTCCTGAACGGAGAAAAAATTAAAGTGTGCTGGTGACCTAACACGATGGATGGGTCACGTGACAATTCCATTTTCTTATACGACTGGCGACGTCTGAGCGCGCAGAGCACAAGCAGAGAGGCGCCTTTTAGCTAGGGATGGGCGATTACGATATCGATTAATCGAATAATCGATTATTTTGGTCAATAAATCGAAAATTTGGAATTAATTAAGCAACAGACAGTATACCCGATTAATTTGACCTATTATCGATTATTTCGGATTTTTGTGCCTGGTGAACTGTGATTATTAGGGCGGATCACGGTCGCCTTCAGTTCGAAAAGTCGGCTGTGGCTGAACTCTACACGACTGCGCCATAGAGGTATTAACGTAGAATACGCATGATGTATCTCTACGTGGCACCACCTTTTTCCGGCCACTCACATGTCATGTGTCAGATGTAGCTTCGGCTGGCATAGCCGTGTGTTATTTGCGCTTGTTATTTTGATAGTAAAAGTGGTTACAATGAGCATTTATTTATTTTTATCGGTTAGAATGTGTTTAATGGTATCCTCCCCATGGTATCAATAATGCTTTTACAATGGTCGCTACAAATAAATTTATTTTCCACACTGTTGGCGCCTTTCCGCAAAACGTTACTTTTTACTACGTACTGAGTACCCTACTGTGGGCCCTACCCTTCTCCCCGGCCCCGCGGACTTAGTGGGAAATGAACTATGTCACCATGTCATTTTCTAGTCCGGTGTGGAAGCATTTCATGCGGCTGAGCAATAAAGAAAGATTGAATCAATTAAGAAAGATTGCCATCTGTGGCAACTAATTTCTGGAGCCACCTCAAGATGCATGACATCTTCAAAGAAGCAGGCAGCGGCAGTAACAGCAGACCAGGAGAAAGTGAACCATCAGGAGTAGATTCAGATGATCCAGTCGGTTGGAGGGTCGAGTTTTTCATTCTCTCTTCACATTTGGCATTCTGCTTTGTATTTCGTTGAAATCCATGCGTCGCGTCGTTTCTACCGATTTTTGAATATTTGTCTGATCATCACTCAAAGTCTTCTGAACCTATTCGTGCTTTTAATTGCGTTGAACGCAACAATGGCTTGTTCTGCTGCTTCGTTAATAAAGTGTTTCCTGTAGGGCAAGTCTGTAACTTTTGTTGTTTATTTTTGTAGATATTATAAATAAATTACACAACTGTTTTTTCGAAATTTGCGAGTTGGTTAATGCCGGTCGTCTAAATTGTCACACGCTG
>LYUA01000996.1:172997-184789 GCA_002093875.1 Calopteryx splendens | reverse complement strand
AAGGATTGGAAATGCACTCACACATGTCCTCTCTATATGACTATCAAATGGTGTGTTCCGAGTCACAAATGATTTTATCTACAAAATGGGACCTCCTCCCTCCTGTTTTCCGTTTCGGTTCCCAATTCTCTCAGGGTAATCTCTTCCCTTCCTCCTCTAACCGATTTGTTCCAGTTTACCCCACATCTGCATCACAACTTCTTTCTCACTGATATCTTCAACCATGTTCCAATAATCCTTCGCATCTAAAACACCACGTTCATTATTAGGAATATAACCCTGAATGAATGACGAATCACACTTCTCACATCCTTATCTCACCACAATCAATTGTATATCACTACATTCAACACTCACTTCCTTAATTGCCATTCTACATTTATTCTCACGCGGTACTCTCCCTTATAGAAACCTCATGTCTTCCGCCCTCTCTGTGATAATTCCCTCTCCGTGGCCCTTTCCCTAGTGTATCCAACATAATTTTCTCCCGATCCAGTTTTTAATTTTCTAATTTATCCTTCTCTAAAAATGCGGAGATCATTGCAGATGTCATAAGACAGCTTTTTCTTCTCATTTTTTTCTTCCTAATTCTGTTAAGTCCTTCAACTTCCACATAACCCACTACAGATACTATTCCATCATACATTCACATCACCTACCAAACACCCCGTCTCCCCTTTCCTCGATCCATCTATCCTCTCAAACCTCAAGACCTTGCTAGCAGCCAGGATACAAGACGTGCCCGTCCTTTCCCTATTTCTCTTTCCAACCGTTCTCCTAACATTTCGCTCCTACTCCATGCCAATGCAACCAGCAATCGTCTCTCACAAATGTAGCGTCTCCTCCGTTTCAGATTCTACCCTTTTTTCTGTTTTGGAGAGTGTATATACCATTTAATTATCACTTCGCATTAACAATAAATGTTTGTGCAAAATGTGCACCACCCCAGTCCTGGCTATTTCTGTACATGCATATTCCCATGGAAAAACTTTGACGATGTTTGACAGTCTATATTTTACAACGCGTGCCTTCTATATTTATTCACTTGAGATATAATTCACTGTTATGGTGAAAAACACGTGATATAATAACAGCTGGTGGAGGAGACGAAAATTTTACCAGATTTGTGTGGGATTTGAGGGAGACCACCTTCAGGCATGTTACTCTCATATAAAAAAGACATGGTAGTGGATAGGAAGGTTGGAGAGGGCAGAGGATTCTTTACATGTGTAGAAGCAGTGGTTGTTGAAGCGTGAGGATAGGAGTGTGGTAGATAACTCTACATAAAATACGGGGCATTTATCCCAGTGAAAATGATACAAAACGCTTTACATGCGCATGAATGGCGTATTGATGGTGTTATTAGTGCTAGCGCTAAGGGTTAGGGCCTTCATTTTTTAAACCTTCTTCATTATTCCCACATCATATCATGGTTATGCTCACAATTTATAATCCTTTCCATTCTTCATACAACCATCGTATCCGTCACCATCTTTCCCTTTCCTTACACTCATACTTCCCCTATACCTCCCACTCCCCGGTGCCTTCTCGTGAAGGCCTGACCGCGGGGAAAGCCCTTACTCCCTCGTCTTCCTCTGTTCCCCCCGTCCTCACCTCACCTACCAGCGGCACGCGTGGGTCCATTTTCTTTCTGCCTCGACGACGGGTAATTGCCGAAAATTTTCAAAGAGTGATTCGTTTATTCTGTGTCTCCTTGTATTGTCTACATTTATCCATAAAGTATTGGCATATTGGTACCGTTGATTCATGTGGTCTATAAATTTTTGTAGGGATTTTTAGTGCCTCAATAGTGGCAATTCCCTCTGTCTCTGGGTATTTGCAATCCCTTTAGCATTCCGGTTTTCCTTCACCAATCGTTGAAACTTAACCCTTCCCCCCCTCGTTCTACTCGTGTCTCCCTGCCCCTTCACCCCTCACCGCGCCTCTTCTTCACTAGTCATCCTTCAGTCGCATCCTTACACTGATAAAGGTGGCTGGGACAAAAGGAAATTCTATAACAGTGAATTGCCCTCTTTTTTTATGTTTTATTCTATGCATATTTTTGTGGTCACACCTCATGAAAAAAACTTACATTCATATGTATATATATACCTACACATTCATACTTACATACACACATACTCAAGTTGACAAAGAGAAGAGAGAACGTGACAGGAGCACGGGGAAGACAGAACGAAAAACATTTACTTGGCGAATTTTCACACTTGTTCAAGGCTATTGAGAAGAGTCTGACAGAAAAATACTATTCGAAGTTCGGGAGGGGAAACGAAGGGGGTTTATCTTCTGGGGATTCCCTACTCTGCTGGATGGCGAAGTTGGGACAAGAGGTAAAAAAATATTGGGAAGCCAGGGAGAGTAGGACCAAATATATTTATGTTGAGCTCTGCCGAAGCCCAGAGGAGGAGGGGGAAGGGATGAGCGATTAAAATGGCAAAAAAACTAAACACCCTTCTAATATGTGTCCCTGTTCCCCATTCTTGATAACAGTAAATCGACTGCCATTCTGCTACCAAAAATTCCCATTGTATGTCACTGACACCCATCCAACTTAAAAATCGTTCTCATGAACGTCACTTCTGTCACGCAAAAAACGAACTGAAAAATCCACCCGGCACCCAACAGTGCTCCAAACATCCACCCTACAATGCATCAACAGTCCAAATACTCAGATTCCTGGCATAACTAGAGATACTGTAGCATGCAACACCACCAAAATAATTTACCTCCTGCAATATACGTACGTGAATGCACCACACACCACTCAATTACTTGACAAACAATCACAGGTCATCCTGTAAAGCTTCCTAAACCATCACACAGCTCCACGCTCCCACGCCAAGGCACATGGAAGAATCTTTAACGACTGCTTCACAGTCTCCATATTGCTCCTCCTTACCCTCCATTGGGCCCTGCATTCAGGGTCCATTGCCCAGGTCCGAACTGCCCTAATTCCTACCTTTTGGGCTCTTAAGTTTTTAAAGTTCAGTCCCTTAAAGTCCTTCATTTATCCGTGTTTGAATATTTCATAATACTTCATCAAAATTTTACTTCGATTCATCTCTGTTCCACAATCATTTCCCCTTCCCTCGAAACACAACGACTTTCACCTGACGACCTTCTTTCGATCCGCCCATCGCTTTATTCACATTCATTTCATTTCCAGAAGGCAAAAGGAAAGGAAAACATTCGGGCCTTCCTTCCCCCGCCCCTCCCTTCGCCAATATGTTTACCGACTTCCTCCTTTTTCGACCCCTCCTCTCTCTTCTCCCTTCCACCTGCTTAGGACATTCTAGGAAATAATTTGACCCTCTTACCTTATATATCTTCGCAGGATTATTTTATTTTCTTTTCATTGATTATTATACCAAACGTATCGCACTGGTTTTGTAATGCATTATGCATAAATTGCAATCTTGATAATCCGCAAGTCCAATTTTATGAGTCATATACTTCCCAAACTTTTGCCTCCAGTCTTTCTATTCGTCTCTTACCATATTTTCCTCTAGGACATTTAAAAGATCCGTGGTAAGGGAAAACCCTGTTTGTTTCGGATATGTCGTCTTATCCCTCCATTCAACTCCTATGCTCTGTAATGTGTCCATATATTGTTCCCAGTTTACTCTGTGGAACGCCTTCCGGTAATCCACGAAGCAAACAAATGCATCCTGGTTGTAATCTGTGCTCTTTTTTTTACCAGTTATCCTTCTACAACTATGAAATCACAAATCTTACAACCATACTTTCTCCTTAAAGTATGCATTTTTCCTCTTATCCATTCTTTTATTAACAATCTTATATACTGCAATTGCAACAAGCTGTTGGTCATACAGCTTGGTATATGTTGCCCTGTATGGCACCACTGAGGTGTGTGAGAGGATCAGGTTGTGCGGCTTTAAAGGGGAATCTGTTTGGTTCGGTGGTCAGTGCACTATTTTCTCACCGCGAGGGCTGGGATTTGAGTCCCGGCAGTGGTAGCGTTTTTCACAGGTACCCCGATTGCTACTTGGTTGCCATATTGAGTAAATTTCTAGTTCCTACTCCGTGGTCCGTTGGATGGTGGGATGTTTAATTGTAGACTCCAATTGGGGATTTTCGCTTCGAGTACGGCAGCTTTCCCTCCACCTATCCTCCATTCCCTAAATATTCCACCTCTACAAATCGACCTACCTGTTCATAATGTCTCAATTGACCTTCAATATCGGTCACCTCTCCTAATAACTACTTCTATTATGTCTCCAGTTTGAAATCGCTCTTTTGTTATGCATCCAGGCAATGTTTCGCTAATGACGGGGTCTATACAATTAAAAGGTGTATTTCGAAATTCAGAATGCTCTGCGAGTGTCGTTGAAGGGTGTTCGGGTGTTCCACCGGGTCACACCCGACGTTTCGATGTGCAGAATGTGACCCGGTGGAACACCCAAACAGCCTTCAACGACTCAAGACGCCGGGAAAGCATCCGTTCCTTTACCTGTGAACTATATTTATGCTCAGGGAAATTTTCCCAGGAAAAGTTTTGAAATTTCCACTCCCGTCACAGCAATTATGGATACTTTTCACTTTTTAAATTGGTTAATGTGGTATAAGGCTTTACTCTAATTCGTAACCAGGCAGAGAAACGGCACATTAAAGTATCGCCTAATACGACTGTAAAAGACCTGGATAACCAGGGAGAGCTCTAATTTGTATTTAAGTTTCCGAAAAACCTGTAAATTTCGTTCTTTCATAAACGATTATCGTCTGTCCTTCTTTTAGAAACACAATTTGTGAGGCCGGAAAAGATGCTGCTAAATCTGGTCTGGAGTGTAAACCAGCACCTGGTGTCGGAGGAGTATATCAGAAGGTCAGAGGAAATATGCTTTAAGCCAGTGAGTGAGGATTAAATATGCTGCGTTACTAAATGACAAAAGGCATATTGTTTTATTTTCAGTATTGCTGTGAGGCATGTAAATTGGGACTAATATCTGGATCGATGGCAATGGAATGTCAATTCAAGGCCTTTGCTTTTGGTCCACCATGGGATTTGCCCTACGCCAGCTGTTGCATCGAAACTGCCCCCACGACACCACAGGCCCCAACCACTCCGGCCAATCGTTTATTCACACCGCCTGATCCCTCTCTGACTGGCCAGGATGGTTCCAAAGGGAACAAAGGCCCTACCTCCAGGCCATTAGGTAATATGAACCCACAAGTTACGTCTGAGTAGCTACGTGGGAATTAGATATAATTGCAGATTTTGTCCAAAGCTGGATTTCTGAAAGGTTACACGGTTAAGATTACAGAAAACTATTTCTTTGAGAAAAATATGAAGGTAATCCACAGTCCGGTTGTTGAAACAAGCCAATTTTTGCTAAATTGTTGCTTTAGGAGGGCAAAAAGTCATAAAGACATTTGAAACTATTCACTTAATAAATCTTCCATGGCAGCCTGGTGAGTAATTACTCTATCCGTTCCAAGGGTCGAAGGGAGTAAATGATAAATGGGGAGTGATCTTATAGTTTCCAATCCAAACACAAAAAATAATTCTTACCGGAAGTAGTTTTGTAACTTATGTATTCGTTTACATAAATTGATAGCTATAAAATAATAAAATGGCAATTATCGTTTGAGCATCTGGAAAAGAAATATAACCACCGAAGCAGAAACACATTAAACATACAATATAATTAATACACGACCCAAGTTTCGAGGTTCAGCGTAGTTTGATCAAGTGAAATAACCAGGATAGTTGGAGCTTGGTGCTAAAGTACTCGTTTAAATTCAACGGGGAATATTATAATAAATAGAGTTAATGGTCACAATTAGAAATTATTGTTTGCGCAACAATAGTTTCTTCTTCGAAAACATATTATACTGACGCACAAAAGCTTTAATTATTTATCGTAAATATATATTATGATGAAAAAGTATTAAAATGTATTTTGCAATTCACCTCCTATTCCACATACAGGGGAAAAAGTGGCATTACCACGTAGTTTTTTCACGTATTCACTCTACCCTCTCTGAATATCTCTAGGTTTTTTAAATTAATTCTTATTTTATCTCTGAAACCTAACCTTTTTTTCTTTTCAGCTCCTTCACAAATAATTTACTATTCTTTTAATTGGATTTTAATATTTTTCCATCATGAAATTTCTTCCTTCGTATGCATTTCTCTGTTAAATTTTTTTCAAGCGCCCAATTGATTTATCGCATTAATCAAAGTACTTAATTTTCTAATAGTCCTCGCCTTCCCTTTTCCATTTTCTTAAACATCCGCTTTTTCGCCCCTCAATTCGTTAACTATCCATATGTATCTCTATATTCATTTCCTGCTATTTCTTTATCAAGGGTTGCAGTTTTTATTTCATTGAGTAGAGTTTCGTTAATTACACTATCCACATCTAGTCCATCTTCCTCTGAACAGACAGCCCGTTAATGATCGATGAAACGTTAATTTAATTTCCCGATGGGGAATTAGGTAGAGAAAGGTCTACGAGTAGTGAAAATCCCCATCCGTTAACATGACCGTAAGTAATGTAAATAGTAAAATGGGAAACCTCTAAATTATCATACAGGAATAATGCGTCTCCTACATTTATTGTAAACATAAATAAATTCAGGATTAAGTATTTAAGACAAAGCAAATGTCACCGTGATTTCCCTAACGAAAATGCTGTAACGATCTTAAAATATCGTGAATTTATTAATTATTTCAAACCAGATACGCAAAAGCAACTGAAAAATAATTTTATATTTTAGCCGTATTCGCTTACATAATTTATATAGACGAATACGGCTAAATTACGGGGGTGACCATATTATTGGAGGAACGGAGGGGGATGGGAGAGGCGTGAGGGAATGCTAGCCAAGGGCATTGGGATGTGAGAGGAGTTGGGAGGGAGGGGGAAAGCAGCTAATTTGGAGAAATATCTTGCTGCGGGACGTGGCAGGTTGAAGATTTCACCTGATGATGACGTTAAACATCGAAATCTGGGTTGTTTGCATACTTACTTTTTTATATTATAATTGAAAAACTCGAAGCGAAAGCGAATAAATCGTTTCCAACAAATAACGCCAGAACTACCTTCGTTAAAAGTAATGACGTTGAATTCGACTATCTTCTTATGCGTAATTATGTTGTGCAAATATGAAAATGTAAAATTTTCTCATATGTCTTTGCAGTTTGAAATTCAGCAGAAGGAATGATTTAGCTTTACATGACAGTGCATCATGGGGTAGTCTTTGATGCACGCACAAAACGGGTTTAGTTAGTGAATTTTCAGCTATTTCGAAGGTCCTCCTTGAGGCTGAGTTCTTTGATACGCGAATTGAATGCGTTGCCATAATGCATTAGTACCAAATTATCGGACCTCTTGGATTATCCCACAGGTGCATATCCACCGAAGGGTCTGAGCATTCTTGAGATTCGAATATTAAACGAGAATACTTAGCTTTTAAGTCGCCTGATAAAGCTAGAAGGAGTGCAGCAATCAGGTCGACAGCCTTCGATGGTCATTTTATTTTTCTTTTCCTTTGTACCTTGATTTCTCAAACACCACCACAATATTCGGTGGCGTCACCAGTTAATTATTTATGTAGTTAATGAGCTAATGTGAAAATAGTTAGGTATATAACGGAAATCCTCAAATAAAGTAATAAATATTTTATTTTATAGCACATGATAATCTGTGTGACAGCTTTCCTGGACAGCTCTGTGCTCACATTTGCAAACCAACTTCGGGATCCTACGTTTGCGAGTGTCGAGAGGGGTTTTCTTTGATGGCAGATGAGAAGTCATGTAAACTGGATGACTTTCCAGATAGGTAAGTGATCGACTGCAGCTGCGCGAGTATTAAGTTGCCATGACAGTAATCACGGATGAACTTTGAGAGTTCACATTGGTTAGGACTGGGAATAGAAGCTCGTGGAGAGAGTATGTGTGACTGAGAGGATTGAAGAATGTTTATGCTCACCATACGCTCGTCACCTGACGCCGGGTGTCCTCTGTACAAAATCCCATTAGGCTAAAGCTTCGCTGCAAATAAACTGTAGATCAGATAGAAATGGTAACGGGAGTGTATCTGAGAACTCCGAAAAACTTCGAGAATGAAACTTTCACTATAATTTTTAAATATATGGCCACCGTAATATTCCACAGAACAATTTTTAATACGTGTTTCACCGTTTTACGGCAAGGGAGGAAGCCATTTCCTTTCCTGTGGCACCTGTGGAGCCCAAGAAGATCCGGTACCAGAAAAATCACATAGCTTAGGTGAAGCTGAGGATGGCCTGAGGGATCAGTCGGAATCGAAATCGGGTCCTCCTGTTAGGAGCCCAGCGCTATACATAATGGAAATCACGCCCCCTACGGATTTTCCCCTCCCACCCGTATTTGTACCCAAATCGAATACTTCAACCCTTTTCCCTGACCATGCCCTAAAACGGTGAAACGCGTCGCACCAGCATTATAAATTGTTCTATGGAGTAGGTAGTAGGGATGTTTGGTATTAATTTCAAAATGAATCATCATCATCACGAATTGATTTTTAAATATCCACGCAGTGAAGTCGGAATTAGTCAATTTTGAACTTTAAGTTGACTAGTGCACCAGCCGCAGGACCAATTTAATGTTCTACGGTGCGAAGTTATCCTCGATATTGGAATTAAGTACTTACACGAAATTGAATGTGACACGATTCCACACGAAGCTTTCTTCTTGAGTAAACGCAAACTGCCTCGAGATCAGCATCATTTATCAGGAAAGATAAATTTGAGCAACCCCTGTTAGGTGGATTTAATAAAATGAAGGTAATGTATTAACAAGAATGTTTCCGGCTAATTTAAAATATTTTTTTCATATTAATATTGAAATAAAAACCTTCAATGTATCGGTAAACATATAAGTATATACAAATTTCATAGGGCTATTTAGCCTTAAATAATGGAGAGATGAGTTGGGCCGTTTCGTAGTAAATTGATATTTTTTGGAAATAATAATTGATGAAACTTAAAGCGTTATACACCTCAATTATGAACTTAAATCACAGAATTTTGCCTCTGTAGGAAATTAGCTTGCTGTTTCCTTTAGCTCAAGGCAGAAAATTTAGCTCAATATCTTGTTTGTATATATTTCAGATGCAGAAACAATAGTCCATGTGCTCATAGATGCTTCGACACCGGAAATGCCATAGAATGCTCCTGCAACCCTGGATATCAGTTGGGTATGGACGAACGTAGCTGCGTTGGTGAGCGTGTTTTAAATATTTAAGAAATTTATTTAATACCACTTGCGTATGCAGCATGCCTGTAAAAAGCTGACCAGTCGGAAAAGAGGGTCCTTAAAACAATTTGCTTAAATTAATAATATTGCATGACAATGTAATTTTGAACCAAAATTTTGCATTTAAAATTAACTTTTAAGCTATCGGAATTATTTTCAAGCTGTACTTAAAAATTATATTTTTATTGCAACATCTATGTGCCTTTTGTGATCAATTCTCGGGTTGTGTCACGCGCGGATGCCTGCCACTCTGCTGAACCCCGGTGTTATTCCCAAAAAACCCGAAATTGTGCTACGCACTTTAATTTTCATGTGTTCATGAATTTATATACAAATTGAAGTGAACATAGCTTCGATATTAACGCAGTCACTATTGTGCATTTACACCCTCTCGGAGTTCACGCCTCAGAAATTGTTGTGCTCACCATGGTATGGGGACAGGGTGGAGAGTGGCCCTTGGCCTCCTAAACTCTGCCACCGTTAATCCTTCTTATCGGCCACAGTTTATCATTTTTATCGGCCTTATTTTGCTCCGTGATGGTAGCTGTAAAGCTATATTCTGGAATAATTCAGTTCAATCGAGAAGCATACCTGCGATGTTCACAAGACTGGTATGATCGTCGCAGCTGTGGTCTAATCGTAAGCTCGGATTTTTTCTTGTTTGGGAACTAATTATTTTATTTTGCAGTAATTCGGTCTAAGGCCTTCTTGAAAGCTAAAAATTATTCTTCCAACGTATTCCTCTTTTCCCCTGACCCTAGGATGGCAAGCATAAAGTGATTGAACTATGTTCCACGGAATGTGCTAATTTTTCATTGTTATTGACATTAGATTATTGTGTTCTTACTGTGGAGGGAGAACAAAACTACTACTACTAGCGATGTATTACTCTTGAATTTTGCAAGTTCAAGGTTAATTATTTTGAAGTTTAACTACCAGGATATAACATATTTGCCTCTTGGTTTATGGGAATATTATGATCTAAATTCCCATCGCAGGGTATTAAACTTCAATTGCGTATCTTTACTAGTTCTTTGCGTCTGAATTTGTTGCGGGATTCGAAAGTGGTCGAATAGAATGTTGAGAAAGAATTGGGTGCCACTGCCGGTGGGTTTAACCGGTAACACTATAATGGTAAATGTAGGGGAAATAATAGAAAAAAGAAGTTTCTTCTGTAATTCCCTCGATTAATTTCAGTCATTGCGAATTAAGTGAGAAATGCAGCGGGAATTATGAGTTGGAATGGAAATATAATTAATGAGTAACTTCGCTTCCTCAGGCGCGACGTTATGGAATTCCTTACAGAGGAGGAAATTAATGCAAGTACTTAGTTATTTCACACGGAACTGTTTTATTCAATTCAATGGTGAAATTATTAGAATTCAAGAGAACATTTTTATTTTGAAATAACAAAGGTCTTTCGTTTATTAAATCATAATATGGAAAGGTAAGAGGATAAAATGATGGTATATACAACCGCCATTGCTATCCCTAAGCAGGCACGGCATCTAAAAATAGGGCATCATTGACATGGTAATACCGGTAGCCAGTATTTAAAAACGTTGCACTGAGATATACTTAAAAATTAGGTTTCTGGGTAGTAGGAATTTCTCTGAGATAAAGAAACAGCGTGGATTACTAGAATAATAGCTAGAGTAATTTAAAGTGAGGGGAATGGCAGTCAACGTGGAGTTACAATTATAGTGATTAAGAAATTTGGTAATAGGGTACTGATTATAGAACAGGTGGGAGATTGAATTTAATTGGTAGAGAAAAAGCAGACCCGACCACCCTAATGCTAATCCAGGTGTACATACAAGTGTCCACAAGTAGTCACCTGGAGGAAGGAGTTGGAATAAATAATAGTGAATGTGCAAGTAAAGAAACACTTAATCGTTATTGGGGATGGAAACGCTGTGGTAGACGAAGAGGGAGAGGTAGGAGGGATGATGGAGAGTACGGTTCCAGGAATTTGCGCTAGCGGTGCAAGGAGATTGCTTTCATATGTTTCATGCAAATGATATGGGTGCTAAGTGAGGTTGATGTCTTTAAAAACGCTTCCTGTTCCACGCCTTAATTAAAATATACGCAGTACTGGATTCATCTCAATTAATAACTCTATTTTATCATGTGATAATTTGAATTTAATGGCATAAATTTAATGTCCAATTAATATAAATTAAGAAAATAGAAAATTGCTAGTATTATTCTTAACGCGAGAAAACCGCGAAACCCCTAATTTAGATTTGGAAGTGAATGTTTGGATTTTTGTGATTTAGATGTGGAAATCTGTCAGGTCGCGAACTGCCAACGTGTGGAGAGCCTCATGGATTTATTCTTCCAATTGAATTTCCCTCTGTCTACTTAATTATCAATTTCTTGTAAATCGGCGTCCAAAATATCGACCTCTAATAATTCACAATGTTAATCTCTTGAGGTAAGGTCAAGAAGTAAGAGTCAAGTATTTCTTGCCAAAGTTTCGGAACATAATTTATTCCATCATCAGGGCTAA
>LYUA01000996.1:43016-58227 GCA_002093875.1 Calopteryx splendens | reverse complement strand
AATGTAGGGCTGCAGTAAACCAATCTTAGGATTTAAATACTGATGATGATGAGATGGAGATGGAGATTTAAATACTGAAGATGATGAGTTGGCCAAACATTTTCATTCTTACGCAAAAGCCCGCCATTCGGATAAAATATATCCACAGGCGTTTAGGAATAAAGAAAGGGTTAGGTAACACATAAAAGGACCACACAAGTAAAAGGGGAAGGTGAAAGGATGCGAATTCCAAACAGAAAGTAGGTTTCCTACTCTTTGTCACTTTGTATGTCTGGTTATTCTATATACTTCCTCTTGTGTGCGTCCATCTTCTTATAGAAGTAGGTGAAAAATCTCCCGAGCACCATCTCTTGACGAACAAAATCGGGTATATGGTCGCATAAACCCCCGCGAGTTCCTTGGACTGAACAAGTACCTGGATAGATCAGTGGTTCAGAGAATCGACCCGGCAAGTCGAAGGTCCATGGTTCAATTTCCGGTCCTGGGAAAGTAAGCAGTGTGCAATGAAAGAATGGATCGATATGAAACGAAGTATTATTGAGGCGCTGGAGTAGGAGGCAGTCCTGGTGATAAGTACAAAGAATGGATCAACCAGTGAATGATAGACAAGTAGGACGAAAAATTGAGGTGGAAATGTGATAGTATTGAATTTGGGAGAAGGAAATATAGTTAGAAGGGCTCATTGAAACCTTTGAGATCTTGCAAAGAATGGAGAGGATTAGATGGAGTGACGATTAGACGAGTGAGGATTAGATATGAGGAAGGACTAAATGCTTTTGCTAGGAATGACGTATTATGAAATGCATAAGGAAGAGGAATGCCAGCTGGATAGGATATTTCTTAAGAAGGGACCGATTGCCTAAGGACATCATAGAAGGAAATGTTATTGCATGAGGGGAAGAAGAACCTTTGGCATGCTGACGGTTATAAAGGAAGCACACACATTATATTTGAAGCATGATGCACAGTATAGATGCATAGACGATCAAGAGTTTGAAATCCAACCTGACGGACGGAGTAAGTACTTGAAGTGATTTCCACATAACACCAAGTAAGGATACCTTTCCACCGCCGTGACTCGAACCAGGGGCCTCTGGGCCAGGCGAAACACCGCATCAACCCGATTCGAAATTGTAGCGCAAGTTTTTTTAGCATAGGAACTTCTTTTAGTGACAATAGAAAATATCTAATGATTGTGTTCCTGAAAGGAACATTAGACGTTTTTCAAAAATATTTTTAGCTAAATTTTTAAAATAAAAAGCTGTAATTTTTTTGAGTGAAATATTATTTTGTGAGATATTAAAGAAAGTGGGTAAATCACGGTTACAAACGACAGTATTTAATAAGGTAATGTGAGTTTGATATGCGAGGGTACATTTCACGTCTTAATAAACCTTCCGACGTGTAAAATTCACTCATTCAGCACAAGGGAACAAGCTGCATACCCTATGTCATCTACCGTTCTCTAATGAGCTCCAGTACCCACAACACCATGGAACTTGTGTTTAGTTGCAGGTGTCCAGAGGGGTCAATCGGTTTTGTGCCAAAGGTCCTTTGGTCAGTAGTCATACCCTCCGTCCCTAGCCTCAGGAGTCCACTCGCAGCGGTTTTATTAAATAAGGGCATTATTATTTATTTATACTTTTATAAATACCTATTAATGGTTGATTAACATAAGTAAAGTCGGTGAAGCTAATATCTACAACAATGATAATGTGTCCATCAATAAAATTACTTACCTGTTGTGGCATATAGGGAAAAATGCATTCTACATACCGCTGGAAACTGCTTCCCCACTAGCTCGAACACACATCATTCATGCATTTTAAGCTTCCGCATGCGGTCAGTGCCACCATAATCTACTAAAATCAGGCTTCAGGTTGACTGGTTTATCGGTTGCTATCGTTTGTGCAGAAAATATATGCGTCGGTTTTAGAAGCATTGTAAAACATGACCATCGATGCCAATGTATTGTATAGTACCAAATACGACGCTATATTGTTCTATTCTATTGCCTTAAACATAACGTTTATTAAGTTGAAGCAAGTTATTATACACCAAAATCGGGGAACGGAAAAAGGGCGCATTTTGGCTGCCGCTCGTGGTGTCACTTCAATTTCACCTCTGCATACCTACTGAATAAAAAAAGTCACACGGTTCCCATGAATTTTAGCAGAACAGAGAGCCTGGAGCTTTATAAATTATTACCATTACAGAATTAAAACCATTTTTTATTTTATTATCTCTAGATTTTTAAACATGAAACATGTAATTTTTATGAGCCTCTTTAATTTGCGAAAGCTCCCTTCCTACGGCCTATAGCAAACTTTTTTAATTTTACGCAACTTCATTTGGAGAGTGCAACCGACGGATTCGGCGCATAGGTTTCATCATCAGGTTTAACATGTTTTTGGCAGTCGGAGTTTTTTTATGTATGCATAAACATGAGTGCGGAGCGAGGTTGTGTTTGTTGGAGGGCCATGTGAGGGATTTGGGGTGGAGGGAGGGCCGTGGGAGGGGTTGTGTGATTGGTGTGGGTGGAGCAGGAGGGAGGGGCGGAAGAGGGTGATGGCGCCCATGTGAGAGGGGGTAGATGGGTGGGTTGGAACAAATTCCCAGCGGGGATATGGGAGGGCCAGGAAGAAATCACTGTTTACGCCAGCAATAAGTTGATACTAAACTTTGCTGAATTTATGCGACAACACTTTGTCAAATAAATTATTGAGCGGTGTGCACTACTTGAAATTCGATAACTTTGGTTGGGAGCCACTGCATTATTGCATGCACTAGTTAGACTAATAAATAGAAAGAAGAAAGAAAGAAAAAAATGTACTGCTCCATAAAAACATATCATAATATTTCATGCAATGGACTTAAAGCCAATTCGGAGATTTAGGTGGGCCCAAAGACAACCGGCCTGTAGGTAGAGACACCTTCAAAACAAGCAATCCTGGTTGATGATTCAAACATAAATTATTAACAATTACATAGATGCGCTAGTATTATATATATTAAGTCATTTCCGAAACAAAACGCAATTTATTTTATCTTCGCTAAATAGCCAGGATTTTATAGCGCTTAAAAAACTATTCAATTTTCATATTTTCTTAATTCTATTGGGTAGCAAATTAAATCAAAGGCTAGCAAATCAAGCCTTAGGGCAATCTGAATCGACTCCGAAGAATGGTACACCATATTCCAGTTGTTTTTGGAGCGATTACAAGCATTGAAACATTAAAATTAAGTTTTATCACTTAATTCCAATTTGTTCACAACAAACCATTTGCTGAGGCTATTTATTTCTGATTTCATTTCTACTACATCCCTGTTAATACCTTCATAGCTCAAAGCTAGATTGTCTGCAAAGGCAGAAAATCTAGCTTTGAAAACCGCTCTTTGAAAAAAGACTCATCTAAATCATTAATATAAATTTAAATTAAAATGGGTCCCAACACATCTTTTGGGCGCACCATAAAATCACAACGTATAAACTCAGAATCATTGTAACAGTTTTTAACTCTTACACACTGAGAGCGTAACGACAAATAGCTCGTAAAACAATTACACTGTGATGCCACGAATACCTGATTGCATTAGCTTATCAATTTAGATCTCGTGATCTAATAATCAGAATCTTTTTTTTATGTCAACTAAAAGGCTAGAAGTGCGTTGATTGCAGTTGATAGGATCGAAAATGGACGTCATGAAATGTTCCCATGGTCCTTCTGTAACTTTTACACTCCGAAACCTAAACTGTTTTTACTGAAATATTCACATTTGTATAGAAAAGAAAATCTAATTTTAACAAGTTTATCAAGCTCTTAGACGAAAACGGATAATGACGAAATCGGCCGATAGTTCTGTATAATCTAGTTCTGCCAATCTCCTTTTTTGTGTAGAGGTTTCACAACAGCTTTTTTCGGAATACCAGGGAGTTTCTAGTCATTCGAGTTTTTTAGAGTAACACAGTTTCATCCTCATAGTATTGGTAGGCGAGACCACGACAGGAAGTTGAGAAAGATTGACCGCCGAATGGATCAATGTGAAGAAACTTTTTTCTCCACAACCACAGTAGTGGCAAAACAGTTAGGGTAAATTGAACTTCTCGAAATTGAAATAATGCCGAGTGCCAATAATATTCAATGAGGCGAAGGGCTGGTGACCTACAACCATCTATCACACAGCCTCGCCTTAACTTGCAAGATGGTAAGAGGTAAGGTAAGATGAATGTGTGGATGTCTGTATTCCTTTCAGAAAATTCAAAAGCCTCATTCACTCTCCTCCCGTTTTTCACATGCCATATTCGCTTTCCAGGGTCGACTAAGGACAATCAACCGAATTCAATATAAATTTTCTATAGACTCGTGAGGCTCTTTCAATGACGTTTTCATGCGAACCTCTGCCCATGTTACGGTGACACCACACCCCTTTTTCAGAGCTCCGAGCCTTCGGTCGGTGTCCTGGAATGCGTCGTGACCTGCCGATGCCCGTCCCTCTCGCCAACCAAATTTAGTCGGAAGCGATGCGAGGCAGAGCGGGAAACCTGCCGCCCTCTTCCGAGCCTCAAACGAATGGGGAGAAGTGTCCGTCAATCAATGTTGTGATGCATTTAGGTGGCTTCCCCGCTCTCCTCATACGACGGACCGGAGACCGCTGTCGCATGGAGAGGGTACCCGTCCCCTCCTACCAGCGCTCCAGCACCAGCGTTCACGTGCATTGCTTCAAATCGACGCAAAGGCTTTTGTCCTGTAAACCCCCTGTTATTAAAACTAATTGTCAACCGTAAGCCAAAAATCCATTTAATGAAAAAGTCGATCCCATGATTCCATCCCATAGTTATTATTTCTATAAGAATTTCGAAAATAATAATCGGAATTTCAATGAAGGTGCGCAGAGCATATCCCAAATAATTACGAATTCGAAGGCATGTTATAAAATTTGTCCTATATGGTATAAGGAAATTGAAAAAAATATGTGTTCGCATTTTAAACTCCGTGCTTGATTACGCCTGCGGTTTCGCTAAAATTAATTGTGGTTATGTTCATTTTGCAGCCCGCAGCGATTGGTCTACGATAAACCTCAATGTAAATGAGAGATTCAAGTTTTTAAAGATAAAGAGAGAAGATAAAGATCAAATGTAAAAAATAAAAGACATTCTTAGTTTTATTCCGTGCATTTTCAGACCCATATATATACATAAATTTTCTTGCTTCATTACGTACAGTCTCTCCTATCACAGTTAAAACTTCTCGCTCTATTTAGCCAGTTTAATATTTGAATAGATTCGGATGCTGCCCCGAGAAATTCGAAGGAGTTTCTCGGGGCGCACTAACATGCGCATCCAGTAGGCACGAAGCTTTTTCACCAGCGTGATAATAGGTTTTTCTATTATTACGACGCAATTTACTATTATTACTTAGAGGTTCTCGGCAGAGTAGAGATCTGAGTAGATAGATGGACAACGTATAACGTTATTTATGGTATTTCCATCGAAAATGTACTTCGATTAGACTTTCGAAATTGCCTGATGCCGAAGACAAGAAAAGATTCTTCACTCTCTGGAGGAATCTCCGTCAGATCAGTTACAGAGTGGTTTTTAAATACTCATTCAGCCTTTCGAAATCATTTCATTGGCATCCTGTTCAATGCTCTCCAACCTAAAGCTTTCAAAATTGACAGCAAAAATGAACGGTAACCCGAAAACTTATTCCTATATGTCCCCGTTAATTTGTTTGTAATATATGTTTTTATTTATAATAGTTAATGAATCCACTAAATATTTTGTTTCTTTTTTAATGTAATCAATATTTTTACTTAATGAATAAACCACCATGAATGGACCATCATCTTGTATTCTGAGTACGACAAAGTTCAAGTCTTGCTGTTGAGACGCAGTAGAAGTCTTTTTTTCACTATAAAACTGCTAATATCCTAGAGAGAGTGGTTCGCGATGGTGACACAAATTGACCACACCCTGTTCAATCTCATTGGTGATATTTTTGTTGGATTGCTTTGGTGTATCGTATTTATATACTATATTATATATACTTTTATATTATGTATTTATATACTAATATTTATACATTAGTTTTTTTTACACGCCACCTCACTGTACCTAAGCTACCATTCAAGTTTGTTTTCCTTCTTATTTCAGCAGCATTAATAACGATGTGCTACTTATTTCTTGTTTTGAGGAAATAATACTGTTCTCGGAAGATAGCGAGAATGATATATCTCGCTCTTCTGCGCTTACTCGAGCCAAGAATCTCTCTCTTTCCTACCTTTCTACTATATGATGTTTTTCGGTCAATTATTCCGCACCAATGGCGACAAAAAATCCCCCTCTTCTGTTCTAGCTACATTATTTCCTCCATTTTAACTTAGAGTCATCCCGGCAAGACAATCTAATTTCGGTCATGAAAGTGAATCGCCGTACCACACTCCGGAGGCCGTTTGAAAGCAATGAAGCTCATATCGACTGAGAATAGGTCCATCAGATCTACCCGGAGTGCAATTTTCTGGTCGAAGTAGAAAGTGGGCTGATACGTATGTATTTCAACAATATTTATGGCGGAAAGATACATATTGGAGTCATTAATGAAGACCTAAGGACTAGCATGAACAGCACAACGATAAGAGTCGGAATGAAATTTCACGGAAATAGTAATTAAATCCGTCTAAAATACTTTAAAAATGAATTATATAACTCTCGTTAGAGGTCCTGAGTTGGTGCCAATACTTTCATAGTTTATTTGGCTCATATTTATTAAAACGACGCAACCTAAAAGTGGAATGAACACGCTTTTCATGAACAGATAAAACTATAGAAAAATGTGAATAAAAAAATAAAAAAAAACGATTTACACGAATCACACACTGGATCATAAACTTCTTCACAATTTTGAAAGTTGTAACAAATAAGAGAAATCATGAATAAAACACCTGTTAATGATGCCTGAAGGATTAAACTATGAATTGATAGAAAGTATGTGTTCAATGGTATCAGGCTCAATTATGTGGAAGTTCATGTTCATGAAGTAAGGAAAAAACTATGTTTTCTTCCACTGAATTTTATTAAGGTACAACTAGCTTCAACGCTTAGCCGTTATCTTCAGGTACCTCAGGTTTGAAGGCCTTCACCTTCAGGTACCTGAAGATGACGCCTAAAAGTTTAAACTAATTGTACCTCAATAAAATTCAGCGAAAGAAAAAGTTTTTTCCTTAGTTCATGTGAACATATGAAGTTCACGCAAAAATAAACTTGCCTGAAAACGAATTGCAATCAAAAAAACCTTTTCTTGCTATTTCCAATCATGTGCCAAGAAATACCTACGACAATACACTGGTTCACGATATTACAAAAAACGAATTTAAGATAAATGAAATATTTAAGCATGATTAAATCAAATCTAATTCTGTGTCTACACAACATCAGCTAGTCGGTGAGGAGGTGTGTGGAAATGAGGGTTAGGACATTAATCCACGGACATTTAGACTAGGAAGACTTTAATAGGAAGAATCGCATTGATTTTTTCGTTTCTCCCTATCCTTGGGTAACCGTGATTAATGTGTTGATATAACCAATTCTTGACCATATCATTTTAACAGATTCTCTCATTTTGTTCTCTCTAAATATACCAATAGTTTTCGTCCAAACGCAGCATAATGCAAGACTAATTTTTTCATCGATGTTGAAAGTAAAATCGCAGGTTTGAAGCCTTCTTAATAATGTAATTTCTTGTTGCCTTCGAATCTCCTGGGACGTCCACAACCAAGCTGTAAGTAACTGTTTGACGCTTTGCGTTATTCCATGCGAGTTTTTCACGAACTGCGCAGCTCTTCCCCCTATGTCTATTACATATTTCACGAATCGTTGATTTCTAGGAATGGTCACATATGCACGGGACATTTTTGATGTAAGACATCTAATTGATGGAAGATGTCATATTCCCGTCATTTTTTTCATCAATATCCACCGCATATTCTGTAGATGCCCTCCCAAAATTAGGTTCAGTATAAGTTTGTCACTTGTTCATCAGGGATGTTTATTTTCTGAAACAGTTCCAAAATATTTTAACAAATTTTTTTTTGTTAATTCGGATTTGTTTTAAGCAATTGCTATTTAGAATTAATTAGTGACATTATGGTAAAGGCATTTTAATACAACTGTTCTTTTTGTAAAAGAGAGATATATGGTGGTGATAATGGCTTTCAGAGTGACGAAGACTAAAATTTTGATACACACACTGTACAAAAATTTGTAAGAAACGTTTCAGGAAACTCCTCGTCACTTGCTGTTGCTCTAAATGTATTGAGGATGGGGCTAGAAAAAATTTTAAAAGTCTGTTGAGTGTGGTAGAATTAATGAAGACAACGATTTCCGAGCACAGAATCGTAAATAAATTGATTAATTTACTTTCAGCTAAGGATGATTAAGTTATGTAACATGAACTTAGGTGCTTCATTTTCATTTGTTACCACTTTCTGCTATCGAAGAAATTTGTGGCATGCATCCTTATACTTACGATACCTTAATAGGTGCAAGACTCATGATTTTGCGTGATCCTTCCTTGAGCCATGTAATGGTACATATTGTTATTACAGAATCATGGCTTAATTCTACTCTGGTAAACGCGAAGCTCTTTGAAATCGGATTCGTGGTTACCACAGTTTTAGGAACTATTATTAATCACGTAGAGTAATTGGGGTTAGTTTCCTAATTCATATAAGAAATGATTATTTATACGAATGTATAAGAATAGTAATAAATTATAAGAATAGTAATACATAATAAGAATAGTAATAAAAGTAAAATAATGGAAATGCACAACACTTGCCAATATGGTTCCAGAAGTTTCACTGTTAAATTTAACTAATTTTTCAGAATCTTCAACTTCAATTCAGAAAGTGGCTACCAATTTTTAGAAAGCGGATGACTATCCAGATCATTGTATATTTCAAGATAAGCTTATAAGAATAGAATTTACTATTTATTTGCCGGTCTATAAAGTTTTACTTGGAAAGATGAAGTATTTCACTTTGAATTTCGTTAAATCTGGGTTGTATTTCACTACTCTTGGTGTACATTAAGGCTCCATTTTAAATCATTACCGTTTTTGTTGACCATAAATGAATTTTTTATTAAATTCAGAATTTGAATTGCCTATGTTGCATCTATTATAAAAGTAGAATTTTAAAAATATTAAACCCTTCAAGGATGTTCAATTAAAAAACGTTATAAGTATAGTTTCAAAAACGTAAAAGTTTGGTTTCATGAATGTTTTTCCTGCATTCCGAAAGAAATGGTTTGGTTTCAAAAACGTTTCATTTCACTGTGCAGGAGGTTAGTTATTATTAGCTGTTTGATTCTTTAAAAATGATTTTTCGTCGGTTCCAAAAACGTTTCAGAAAAGGATTAAGCCTGCTCGGGATTTCCACTTGGTCGGTAACTCTATTTCTGCGAACGTTCCGATGTCCTTTCGTTCATCGTCATCAGTCTGATGATGGACAGCTGGTCATCGGAACTCCGGCAAACATGGGGTTTCTGTCACAGTGGACATTCAGAGATGAGTTCGCCCAGCTCATACGCCGTAAAAGCACAAAGTGAACAACAGCTCAGGCAAAAGCGATGCCTGAAAACGACTGGTAAAAAAAACATGAAGATCAAATTGCTCAAGTTGTCGAAGCATCCTGATTGTAAAAGCAAGAAAAAGAATTGAATTAGCGACAAGATGAAGGTGATGGCGCTGAACGCTAATGAGGATCGACTATCACACCTGTCAACCAGCAAGCGTACTCGGTTCGTGTAAATATTATTTTTCTATGCATGATTCTCGAACCCACCCACGAGTTTAGTATCTAGTAGCAGTTCAACGTCGATGAACTATCTGCTTCCGTTTCGAAACGTGTAAACGACACGTAACTTCACGTTCCAAATTGACGTTTCTCAAACGTATTTCTTAGTGATTTCTAAAAGTTTTTGAAACTTAACATTCCACTTCGCACTTTTCATTTTGAATATACTCTTGGTATTAGAAAACGTTTGAATAAGGTGCTGTTTCCATTTATCTAGTAACAAACTATTTGTGGCTATTTTAGAACCTGAAAAAAAAGTGTTCCATCGGTTTTGTGTTGCCTGGGAATTCTTTACATGAGAGAGTTATGGCATTACCCAATGTATTATTATGAATAATTGTTAACTATGTATAATATTGCATCTTAGTAAATAAGTATCTTAAAAAGCATGGAAGTAATGGGTTGCACGTTTAAATAATTTAATTCATAGAGGGTAAGATGAGTGGATAATGAGGAAATCTATTTCTATGTGAAAACCTTTGGAAAAATACCCATAAAATATTTTATTTACCATAAAAACTGCTATTATTATTTCATTTCACCAATGACAAAAAAAATTGTAAAATAATGAGAACAACAAATGTTACTATTGATTTATAAAACAGGATAAAGCAATTTTAACAAATAATGCAAAATGTATTACAATGATTTCTGCTAAAAGGGTATTTTATCATATTGTAATACTCCACTATACACGAGTACCTCATTTTACACTGGAATAGTTTCATGATGCAAAGGTGTATATTTTTATTAGGATTGTTAAGGGTCTAAATTTACCTAAACCGAAATAATTTATTAGACGAGCAAATGCTCGTTTGAACTCCTCGGTGTATGTAATTATGGGTATATTTTTCTGTTTCCATTTTTAAGCATTATATTGCCATTTATTTTTTAATACATAGTTCCGAATCAATTCATTCCTGATATTCACGATATATGTATCATTGGTGAATGCTATATTGTTCCTTTGTGTGTGGAATGATATCATGTATATAAGAAGTAAGGGCTTTATTGAAATACAACCGTATGTTACCACATTTGCTTGTCATTGGAAATTTATTCCTGATTTCACGTTACGGGGCATCTTTTATTCCATGCTCTTGAAGCATGTAAATAAAGTTGAAATTTTAGAATTTCATCGGTGTGAGAAAACTCTCCTTAAGTAAAAAAAAAACAAATCCAATCATCCCCTTGTTTCTTCCTCATGAACAAAGTATATCAAGTAAATTAAATCTGTCTTCGTTCAACAATGTAGGTGCTTCTCTTCCCGGAGGAAGGGTGGGCTCGCAGCGCGTCCTCATCCTATTGGACGCTTTCGCCCGCATGGTGGAGCCACAGCCGATGCAAGGTGGTGGAGGTCGCTGGCACGAGAAGGTACGCCAATATCCCCTCGGCCGCCATTTTTTCGTCAGTGTACCTATATATATTTTCAATGGACGCCGCTTTCCCCTTCGTCGTCACCTGTGACCTTTAACGCATCTGCCCGGAGATCCCTCAAAGTGACCACTCGGGATTTGAATAACATCCGTTATGTTAAAACTAACTTCTTTTACATAAAATTTTAAAACTGAATCAGAATTTTAAATCTATAGCTTGAAAAATTTATTTACTAAAGCGTAAATCAATTGAAAGTATCGTTTACGACAATAATTACATGTTTGTGTTTTTACCTTCCATTTTACCAAAGGCCTTGTCTTACTAAGTAGAACTGATCCGCGATTGGCTATTTAAAATTCTGTTTTAAGTATATTATTTAATGCCGTAGTAAGGTTCACTGGGACATTACTAATCGTTCTAAAATTTCTAAATTCATTAATTAAATTGCCTGTTTTATGTTTCACGGCAAAGTCAAGCCGTTAATCATATAGGAAAGATATTTTACGTTGTGCCATTATTCAATTTGTTCCTAAGAAATATGCACGCCATTAAAATCGGGTGCGCCATATTTAAGGTATTAACTCCAGTCGAAAATGTTTTGAAAACTGCCGTAAAAAGTATAGCATTTTTAGTGCGAAAGATTTAGATTTCCTGAGTTCAGTAAAGGGTACACTTTAAAAAACAATGAGGGGCACAGTTGGTAAATTGGGTTTCCTGTTGTTTCTCGGATTTGGTATGGAAGCATGTACTTTATTCATAATAACCTTGTTTTTTGTGTATGCAACGTTATGAAAAACCATTGACACTTGGGATCATGGAGTATAACATTTTATTTTAAAATAAATAAGGGATTCAATTGAACAACACGAACGCAATTTTCCCAAATTTATTACCAAAGTTTAAAAATTGATTGTCATGTTTTCTTTTTGAAATACAAAAAAATTTTATGAAGTTGCCTACTAATTACTACATAAATGTGTCATACCTAATTAGGGATCGTTCTCATGGATCTACAATCATTGAATAATTTATCATGCGTTAGTGACTTTTCCCAGATATAATTCGGTCGGGAATTCATTTTTTATGCCTTTCATTGCTTATACTTATAATCATTTAACCTTAATAGCTCTTTGATTAATTAGGTACCGATTTCCAGTAGATAACTGTCACTTATAAGGACCTACAAAGTGTATCTACAGTTAATTTCCCTTAATTAAATTTTTGAATCCATGAGGAGAATACAGGCTGTTCCTTCGAGTTCATGCAATGAAACCCAATTCCTTTGCAAGATGAGTGGACTGAATTTCCCTTAGAAAACCCCAACACGCACCAGTGGCATTATAGAGTTCTGAACTTAGGGCTGGAGCAAGCACATGAGAAAGTCACGGCTATACTCTTTGGTCCCCACGGTCTTCAACCCACCCTTCAAACCCCGGAAGTACCCATCACACAGTGTTTCTTTATGGAGGCACCTCTCCAACACTAGCATCTTTATCGTGTCTTCTATAGGGTGGATTTTTATACTTGACTTTGTGCTTGTTAAAATCCGGCACGGGCTCTTGGTTGATCATTTATTTCCGGGATTAAAGTGCTCCATTCCACTGCCCAGGTAGCGTTTTTCTTGGTCTCATAACGTTTCATGTCGCCTTCTTCTAAAATGAATACCAATCTCTTTATCCAAGGTCTAATCCCGGAACGAGTATTTTACCGACATCTACATTTACTATCTTTTTAATTACCCAAGTACATATCTCGGTTGAGATTTTTCACTCGCGGCTTTTTGTGCGTGTTTTCCAGGGAAAAATTTGGAATTTCCGACTTCAGGTCTGGAGTATATAGCCATAAATCATACTCCTGGAATGTCAGTATACTCATAGATTACCACTGATCGTAGAGTTTTCTAGCGTCTTCTCTTTTCATGAATCAAATTACGAACTGCCAGGAGCCCAGTATAAAGCTATAATGTTTTAAATTACTATTTCCAAAGAAAATTTTATGATCTTTCAAATTTATATCACCTAACCCATGGGTGATAAAAATTATTTAATTAGTATCTTTAAGTAGTTCCTTGTAAAATGCGGGCATGAATTTTTTAACTTATACAATGCTGGAGTCAATTCTTTGTCAATTGTAATACAGCGTTGATAACATCATAATCCCTGAAATGTTCTTCTCTTCTGTCCTTACTGGTGTATTCATAATACGACAATTATTTCTTATACTAATTCTTTGCATTGCTTTTAACAATACTTCGCTTCTCGCGTATTTTTATTTTCATGATCAATTAAATTTTTTTAAATATTGTATGCAATGATTGCAGTAAGTTACTTAACATATTCCGTAATCATTAATATAGATAATCACATGTTTTGTGAGCATTAAAGACAAAATTATGGTCGCCGCTAAGAAAAACTTCGTTTTAAACTAAAAAAACTGACGTTATGCTTCATATACCTGGGGAAAATTCAAAATATCTTTAAAATATTTTGAAATAACAGCTGTTTCACAGCTTTTCATGTCAATATTTCGTAACTTCTTGCTTGATAAATCAATTTTTAATGGTATTACGATGATATTACATATAAAGGAGTTTTTCACTTTGTAGATACGATTTGTGACTGGTCTAAGAGGCACAGTTAGTTCGAAATTCTTTTACGGTGGATCTATTAAGCTCTTTCTATGGAACATGGGTAAATGCTTTCCCAATTATCAATTATTTTCTTCAATTATATTTTTATTTTTATGCGCGTAGGATTTAAGTAACCAATTTGCTATTTGTATTGTTAATTTAAGACGATTCTCAGAGTATATAGCAATGGCACGATCATAAGCCTTTAATCATAAGCAGCTAGCGTTAATTATTTTATATTAATTATTCTATATTAATTATTCTATATTAATTATTTTCTCATAAATCAACTCTTAAATGAAATTTCGTATTAGAAAAATTGCTTTTTCTTTTTTTCCATTGTTTACCTTTACCGTATAACTTGCGATCAACTTTTATTCATATAGAAAGATACCAACAAAAACTCGTCTGCTGTAAATATATATAGATACCGTGTTAAAGAACTGCTTTGAGATATCAATACAATTTCAAGTATCGGGAATAGACCTTTCAAAGCGGAAATTCGAAGGGGAAAATAACCCGGTAATATCCGTGGAATATTTTAATCAGCACCTGCCAGAATAGCTGACAAAGACTGTGTATCACCCTTATAAAAAAGTATCACCCTTTCTACTTACTTGCAAGCCAACCGAGTTGAGAGAAAGAGTCTGGAAATAAAGGTCTACGCTGGAAATAAAGATGGCCGAGGAATTAAACGCTTTTTGGTGCTTAATGGCGCAAGAAATATTTTGGTGCCGGTATTGAAAATCAACGAATTTTAAGGAATTACTACGAAAGAAGGAAACGTTCCGAAAGCTCTAAAATTGTAATGAGAAATATTAAAAGTACTGTGCTAAAATTTATTTTTGTCTCCAAATCGCAATATCTCTCAAGAATTGTATTATTGAATGACCCCAAAATTTTATTTAGAATAGACGTACTATAACTGTTAGGGAGCAAGGGATATTCAAACCGTTATTTGCCCTATACCTAGACCAACGGCTAGTGAAATTCACAGATCAGGGCATGGGAGGCAGTTCTTTTCCCTGAGCAGCCTCCAGTTTCCCAGAAACACTGGTACTCGAAAAACCACACATGCTAGAGTGAAGCCGAGGGTGTCCAGAGGCATCACCAGGAATCGAACCCATGTCCTCCGCTTAGAAGCACAATGATCTACCGCGATCTACCCACTATGGTCTGCAAATAATGCAAAGACTTTCGACTGCTTAAAAAACTGCAATGATTAATGGCAGAAAAATATTTGCGTAAACTAATGAATATGAAAATGCTATAAAAGATGATGTATTCAGTGTTTGTACAATTTTATTCCGGCTAGAATTTTATCCTACTCGTACGAAATACTTTTGATTC
>LYUA01000996.1:24899-38247 GCA_002093875.1 Calopteryx splendens | reverse complement strand
CTCTTCATCTTCTTGTATCGTAGTCGACTGTCCATGACCACCAGGTTATGATCACTATTCATATCTTAACCGGGGTAACTCTTACACTGCTTGAAGGGACCCTATAATTAAAAAAATCTTGACTAAATAATATCTCTTCCAATTTTAAACGCCAACGCCACTGTTAAAGTGGAAATTAGAAAGGAAACCCCGAAGTAAGCCTTGGATATTTATAATTAACTCTAGTTAGCACGACCGAATATGAAACAGCAGTCACCCATTTATTGTTATATGCAGTTCAACGGAGTGAATAACGGGGTATTTGATCTTGAAGTTGAGGATATAAATGTATTTTGAGAGCTGCGGTGATTTATAACGCGTCAATTTCGTAAGGGTTTAACTTTCAAAACAACCTTTTAAGAATTGGTAATGACGAAATAGAGTAAAGAACCTGTCAATATCACTCAATCTACAATTTGAAATGATGAAAGCGTTTTGCCTAAAATAGACTTTTCTATAAGGAAATATTATCTAATATGAAAAACAACATTGAATCCACGGCGAATTTCATACTCTATCCAAAAATATGTGCTTCGCATTCATTTTACTCTAAGTGCATCCGCTGATCAACATAGCGGTGGCTGTCTCTCTCATAATACGATCTAAGGGTATTTAAAATTAAGTGCAAACCTGTCCACGCGTGTTTCTCCCGTAGCCGCATACTGACTCCAAACGAATGTTATTGTCGGTATTGTTGCTGTTGCCACGGAGTGGACTATTATGAATCGTGGTCCACGTTTTTAACATTATTTTGTTTAGCATATTTTAAATGTATATTTCAATTTCAATGACATTGTGACCAGTCGAAAATTAGATCTTTACATTGAAGAAATAAGCCTTCGAAACATGGCGCTGGAGGAGAATGCTGGAAATTAAAAGGGAAGACGGAGTGAGGAGCGTAGAAGTATATAGAAGAGGAAAGGACCGTATGGAGAACTCTACGGCATGGAAGAACTAGATGGATTGGATCGAGACACCTTGAAGTACAGCGGATTAGCTAGAAATATAATAGAAGGGCAAATTGAAGGGAAGGCCCAGCGAGGGAGACCAAGGGACAAGTATGTTGGACAAATAAAGAAGGACGTAAAACCGAAAAGCTATGAGGGAGTGAGGGAATTAACACTAAGTAGGGGAGAATGGAGAAACCAATCTTAGGATTGAAATACAGATGATAGTGATAGAAGAAATCTGTTAGCACTGCAAATGTCGAAAAAGTAATGTATGAAGATCACGTTGTTTTCCCGTGAGTCCCTCAGAATGACAAATTTTGGAGTTAGACGGTATGCTTTACGTGAGAAGTTAATTTTTTTTAGCAAGTGGTATTTGAATGCTTGAAAGGTGGAAAGAATTTTTCAAACAGATTTAAAAATTAAATTTTCTGGTCCGCAGTTGTATCTTTTTAAGGTTTAATTGTACTTAACCACCTGCATTTCTAATTTTGTGAGAATACCTTCTTAACTTTTTGCAAGTTCTAAATAAACTTTATAAAAGGAAAAATATTAAATTATAATGAATTTATTTTGACTTATTCTCCATTTTTAACAAGGATATCAATATCCTTTTTTTGCAGCTTTCCAATTCATCTGCAAGTAATTCAATCACACTTCAAGCTGCCCAACTTTTCCATAAAATTGGATCTCACAAGCAAGATTCACGTGTGTTGGTTAGTTACTCGGAAAAGGATTGGCAATGTGGATGTCTAGGATCTAACCCTGGTCTAGTCAATAATTTTATACAAGGAAGTTCCAAAATTTGTAGAACTCATCATTTAAGATGTCGAGTATAAATACGGCAAGAGTATTAGTTGTAATTATCATGAAATAATTTTGCGAATCTTCAAAAGCATATCATCAATTGTACTAAATCCAAGGTTATAGATAACCAAGATTGAAACGCTGACGGTGCCACTATTCGTGGTTGAAGGATTAACAGGGAACATATCGTGGTTTTCCTTCTACAGGTGGCTGAATTTTCACGAACATAGTCTCAAAAACTCCAGGCTCCTTGATACGATCGGTAAAAGGCAATGATTTATCGCTTGTGGTATAAGTTTCTGACATCAACGATACGTGTAAATTGACTCAGAACATTTATCGAGGGTAAAGTGAAGTTTGGACGCATCAAAAATCCAAAACCACTCTAAACTTTCATCGCATGATATTTTGGTATATATTTCTGAAATTATGCCCCAATACTCGAAAGGAGCAACAAATGGGCAAAAAAATGTACGCGCGTAATCCCAATGGTAACCCAGATATTAAGTAATTCTAAGGGTCTTTAGAAAAACAAGGGCGTTCAAGCAACTATTGAACAGCAAATTTTATGAAAAAGCATCGCACCAACAATTAACATTTATATGAAATATATTTATAATTGTTTTATTTTACAAATTTTACTTTCTCATCTCGTTAGACGTCTATAGATGCTTCTAAAGAGCATTTTTTCATCATCATTTATGCTGAGTTTTTCACGAAGCATTTCGGATTTCACGAAGTTTCAGATGGTGCGAGTGTGAAAATCGTTGGTGATTTTGGAATATATTTTTGGCAAAAATCATGATATTCCATGCGTTCTTTTTTAAATGCGAAGCCATATAGATGAAATTTCAAACAATGAATCAATCACCCCCACTATGTGAAGAAGGCGCTGTGAACAAAGTTAACATGAATGATAATATTTAATGAAATATTGTTCAAAATTAGGACTTTTGTGTTTGTCAACAAAATTTATTTACGCATATAATTAGATACGATCATATCTCTCCGTTGGGCATTTGCTTTCTAGCGTTGGTTGAATTTTTCGCGAATTATTAAATGTTAACAAAGTTATGATTTTCTAATTTAAATGGTGATTTTGACATAACATGACAAGGCTCTTTGAAAATGTTCATGTTTTTTCTATAATTCGTCTTTTTTTACCATGCGGGCATATTCAATATCTTTCAAACAATTTATCATTCTCTGCCTTCGGCGAAGAAAGCTCGAATCACTGTGAGCGAACGTAGGTAACGAGAAAGTCTAACAACGCGATCGCCATGGTAACCTCTCGGAGTGCACGCAAATGTCAGATGCGTTGGGACAAAGTACGCTTCCCCACCACTGTCCCCCCTCCCATCATCCCCCCTCTCCCCCCCTCTAACCCCCCTCTCTGACTCCCACGTCCTCGTCTCCGAGCACACCGGAGGGTATCGTTTTGAGGATCTCAACTCAATTTGATAAGCTTTTTGGGACTGGTAAAATTATTTAATTTCAAAAGCTTTTAGAGGCAAGTAGAAACGGGTTTTATATTTTCTGTAGAACTACTATTTAAATCATAGTATTTCTACAGTTTAGTCTATACAGTGCCTAATTCAAATACAGTCTGAAACTACCCTGAACTCCTTTAAATATTCCTCCATGAGGTCGTAGACTGATCGGCGATGCACCTAACACTTTAACGTGATTTTATTCTGCACGAGCATTATGTATGTAGCGTGCAAAATATTTTTTAAAATTCTTCAATGGCTATGTTTTTCTCGATGGAAGATCTGAAACTGCGTAATGGGTGAAATCTCAGGTATATTGAAAGAAGGGAGCAGGAGATGAACGTGGAAAAGGCCGCTGAGTTCTCAAAATGAATGAAGTTAATGGAGCACTTTGGAAAGATGCAAATGATTGCATACTGAGGAATACGAGGATTAAAAAAACTTGAGCCTATCCGGGCATCCATAAAAAATTCCAACCTTTTAATCAGACAAGTGTTTTAAGGGAAAACAAAGAACAACTTGTAGAAAATGAATTCGTAATTCAAATAACAGAGAAATGAAAGAGGCCGTAATCTTCGAGTAGAACAAAACATGGATATTCGTAAAATAGCCATTTGGTGTCGGGCCTTCATGGATCTGGAGAAGGCCTCTGACAACGCTGACTGGCTGATTGGGGAGAAAAGAGAAAATGAAAAATAATCTTCGACTATTGAGCACCAAGTCGCGAAACTGCGAATAGGAGATGGAGGAGAAATAGAAGGTAAATTAAATGAAGGAATAATGATGTAAAAACTTCCACCACCACTGTTTAACATGTACATGACGGTATTAGCTTAGTATTCGCGAAGTAGTTTTGTGACAGCTGGTGGTTTATCCAATACTCGATGCATGCTAAATGTTATTCGCCTCAGCGGAAAATAACCAACCCTCTCACTTAAATTATCTTAAACCTTATTATTATCTTATTATCTCCTTACTATCTTATTAAAGTGCATCATTTGTGGGTAGTTAAAACTTGGCTTGCCTCGGCTTGACGCCTTAATACTCCAAGATAAGCCCATTTCCAAATTGATCTGCGGTAGAATACTGAAGGGAAATAAATAACGAGATAATATGTTCTTTTGGAAATTCGTGAAACCCTTTGGATTTTCTATATTGAACGGCGCGGCGTCAAATTCCACGAAAATTTCGAATTATTAATTCCTGCGATATACCTAGGCGAGCGTTGTAAAACGCGTCTCGTATACGATGCGTCACCCCGTATATCTTGTGGGGTTCAATGTAAATATGATAATGAAGTGTATCTTAGGGGGAAAAGACTGGATTCCATCCAAAAATGGGAATTTTTACAAGGAAAATCCGTCAATAAGTGGCAGATTTGGAAATGTTTTCAAGGAATTCCACCGGATTCACTATTTTATCAGAATAATTTTGAATTTTTTTACTGACCCAGGTGATTGTTCCCATTTTCACGTATTAAGCTTTTTTCGAACTGATCTCAGTTTTAAACGTGTATTTAAAATTAAGTCTATAGAGAAAAAATATGGCTGCGATATCTTCAATTGAATAACTTGTTTTAATGCCCATTGAAGTGGAAAAAAAATCGCTCTCTCTGAATAAGCTAGGCTGAATTTTACGTTTGTTTAGAGCGTGAGACTAGTGTTTTTGCTACCTCAAGGCACATAAGGAATCAAAAAACATATTTTCCAAACGAATCTAATCTAAAATTTAAGGCTTCACCTATTAGTGTTCCGCCAAATTCATTTTAAAGGGAAAACGCGTTTCGCCGACTTGCGGTAACGGTACTAGAGGCGGTGGTACCTCACGATGCCGTGAGTCGGCGAAACGCGTTTTCCCCTTAAAATGAGTTCAGCGGAATAGTAATAAATTAATCATTTCATATGGTTTCCAAATGAAGTTTATTCTCAAACTTCTTCACGTGCTTTTTCATTCTTTAAATTACCACAGGGCCTAATGGAAATGAAAATGAATGTGACATCTTATACCCCATTTTGAGGGTCAAATGATGTCACTCAATGATTTTAATTGACATTGTTGAATTAATTATGGGTAGAAAAAGATAAAGACACTTTTCAGATTGATAATATTTCTTTTTTATCTAATTACCTGATTCCAAAGGTGACATTATTAAACGAGACGTGTATTTCAGCTAGCACCAGTTTCTATTAAATTTTGGAGCAGGAGTATGTAAAAAAAATCAAAAATTGACATTTATCACTCGATTTAACTATTCAAAGAGAAGGACGCAATTTCTCTAAATTGCGATCTCATTTAAAAATTGTGATACAAAAAACAGGGTAAGGATTTCTTTGATTAAGAGAACCCTTTTAAGGCTTCCGTGAAGCTCTCATCTAATTTGTGATTCCCTCAAATGCTAATTGCACCAGAAAGAAAAAAATAAATTATCTATATATAGTAGGTGATCCAAAATGAGCACTTTAAAACACTTAAAATGTATCAATAGGAGCATTAAAAACATCGGGGATATTAAGTGTATGTAATATCAAGCATAAACAAAGATGTTTATGTAAAAAACTCATAATTATATCATATTTGTCTGTAGATTAAAAACATTAAGAGATCTAAGAGTATTTAATATGGCTATTTTATAAACTTCAAAAAATTTTGAAGAAACCTCTCAAATTATATTCCAAAACTCATACTTGATGTTAATTTTTTTATGCGAATACATTGCCCATTCTAAGTTTTTTTGTGCACCCTCCCATTCACTTGTGTATAGAGGTCGATAATGCTTTCTTTGAGCAGCCGTATGGAAAGGGTGGGGAAATTTATGCTCTATTGCTGTCTGCAATTACTTTTAATAGATCTTTCCCGAGTGAGCCCGCATCAACCCCTGACAACCTACAACTGAAGGCACAAAAATTAATGAAATAATAAATGACTATTAAATAAATGACTTTTCGGGCTATTTATTATCATTTTATGTTTGCAGTTTTATGCATGGTTTTTAGCTGACATATTACTTTTTCAGTTTTATCAGTTTTCAGTAATGACGAGCAT
The DNA here is from genome assembly GCA_002093875.1 of Calopteryx splendens. Taxonomy (NCBI): domain Eukaryota; kingdom Metazoa; phylum Arthropoda; class Insecta; order Odonata; family Calopterygidae; genus Calopteryx; species Calopteryx splendens. The sequence goes on along the minus strand of LYUA01000996.1, from coordinate 31,922 downwards.
TTTGGGAAAGCAGAACTCATACAGCACAAGAATATCTTTCCCCTTTGCGCATTATAAGTACTAAACTTTTTTCTAAGAGTTTAGTTTACATGCTCTATCGTTGGGTACTGTGATATCGCAGCACATGTTTGGAAGTACTTTCCAGCAGAAGAAACAGTCGGTTTGACGAACCTCCCACAACCTTTCTGTATAATTCTCTTCTGAATTCATCTAAAAAAGGTTGTCAGTGCAGTTTATTTATTTTCACCTTCGGAAATACTGAATAATGGGACATGTAGTGAAACTTCGCTAACGAAAAACTACCTCAACCATGTGAACCTACGTGGTGAAGACCCAAAAACCGAAGAGAAATTCTAGCGTCTTGCAGTTTGGGGGGCAAAGGGAGATAATCAACCCTGATAATATGTGACAAAGGGGGAGCGAGGAATTGCGGTATCCCTGAAGTCACGAAAAGATGGTCCACAAGCAATGCAATTTATTAAATGGTTTCCTTTTATCTGTCCAGAACATAAAAAAACTAGGGAGTATAATTAGATATTATATGGTACATTGACGTTCAAATCTGTTTCCACGAATTAAAAAAATAAAAAGAAAACTATATGGTGGAAAAACCATTGCATAAAATTTGGGAAAAGATTTGAGAATTGTGTCTTTTTTGGGGGGAGAGGACGCTTGAATCACCGTGACAAAACTTGACTTGGGTCAAAGGGACAATAAGCAAAAATCGGCATGATGAAATATGTTCACGAAGCCTGAAATATTTTAGGCGACTGATTTAAAATTCAATATATATGTGTTATGATCTTTCTAAGGGGTGCGGTAGTCTAGTGCGCAGTGCGCTGAGCTACTAACCAAAGGGCCCGGGCTCGATTCCGGGTGACGCCTCTGGGCACCCTTAGTTTCATCCAAGCTGTGTATCATTTTTCGGGTACCAAGTCATCCTGGAAAATCACAGGTGGTACAGTAAATTAAAATGGCTCCCATACGCTGATGTGTGAATTTTACACGCCGTTTGGATTAGTACATGGCGAGCTATACCCTCACCTACCACTCACCTAATACTCACCTACCAAACCGAGCTTCGGGTTGATTACCGTAATTGATAGATGATTTTTCTATAACATTTTAAAACAAATAAATTTGCAAGTTATGGAACCCTTTTATCATTGTATTGAGGTTCATTGAAGCCGAAGGAGGATTCAATTTCTTAGACGAAACACGACGTGCAATTAATTTTTGGACTTTGGAATAGACTTGGGTGTATCAGCTGCAATATTTAAGCCTCATTATGGGATAACTAAACATATTTCACTGTCTTTTGGCTATATTGTTACGATTTAAACCAACTCAGAGATTTTTCTATGCGCAATTTATAAGTAACGAGCTGATGCTAAGTTTTAACTGAAACCTTTTCTTCATCGCTAGTTTATTTGTGATATCGTTTAAGGTGCTCTAACGTATAATTCCTATAACATTATATTTAGTCATATTCAATGTGGGAATCGCGCACGGAAACGTAGGGGGGATTGCAATGAAGTGTACCGAAGATATAAATTAACGGCTACAGTAAAATATAGGATTGTAAGGGATTTAATTCCAGAAAATTCTAGCTCCTCTAATTTAGCTCCAGCCTCACCTTAGGTTTATTTTTCCGTAATTTAATCCCAGAACTAACGTTGAGAAATGATGTTGTCTGGCAATTTCAGCAGTGAGGAAAGGGACATCCCAGCGTCAATAACCTTGGTTGTGTCCGCGACTATTCCATTTGCCAATGACTACCGTTTCAAAAGAAACCACATCCACCCGGCTAATCATATATCCAGCTCCAGACATGGCATTTGAGTGAATCAGAATTTCATGAGAAGATATAGCGCAAGCTTTATATTCTTGATAGGTAATGGTATTTAAATTATTTGAAATTCAGCTATAAAATTCCGTAAGGCATGTTAAAATGGTAGAAAACTCGATAAAAATCATTGAATCAGTCACTAATATAAATAATCAATTAGTTAAAACTTTCTCGGTCCATGTCAATGGTGATTTAATAACTTTTGGGATTTTTCCCGCATCAAAATTTATTAAAAACTCCACGTTTCTTCCCAGCTGTCCACTCCTCCAATGAGGTGTCATCAAATTGAGCTAAGAGATAATATTTTTTGGTGTATTAGTGATGTGGTAGGGGAGGAGTGGGGAGGGCTTTTAGTTAATAAGGTTCTCAAAATCATAGGTATCTATGTTCCAATAGTTTCTCTGATCTATTTGTCCATGGTGGTAAGAGGTGAGGATAAATATATAAATAAATGAGTATAAATTATATTCTGAAATGAGAAAATCTCTCCTTCCCCGTTCTTTCTTTGCTTCTTACAGGGAAATGAAGTTTGAAGGTTGTGTTTAATCATATTGGCATGAGAAAATATAAAACATTATTGATTAACAAGTAAAGATCATGTTTTTCTCAAGTAATTAATGCATTTGCTATGGAGGAAAGGAAGTAACTTTTAACAAATAAATATTCATTTTTCGTTTGCCGTTTTATTTGCTTGGATTGGAGTTGATAGTTCTTGAAGGCTAACTTATGAATAGTGGGGTGGAATCAAATAAGGTCTAGAAACCTTTTTTAGCCCGGAATTGTAAAATTGACATAGTCCACTCATTTGATTCTTCAGCATGACACCAAATATCATTTTCTCTAGTTATTCTACAAGTAAATTATTGAAATTCTCAAATGTTGCTAAAAAAAATAATGCCCCTCTTCACCATTATCTGAAAATATTCCCATGCGGCTGATGTGACATTTTTTGGATAAAATATTTGAAATAAATTATATAAATTTATTTCTTTATTTTTATGAAAGAATTGTGTTAATTTTCATTATCAAATGTATATATTTTTAGGGAACAAAAATATTCTTAACAAATCTTTGCTAGACTCAGCATTTGTTACTGAAATCAATTCTATAGACAATAAAATATTTTAAATGATGAGCCGCAAGGGCTTGACTCGGAAAGAACACACTGGGGATGCACTGCCCGAAGTGCATCACCACTGACTTCGGGCAGTGCACATTCGCAAAAATCTCTCCGATGATGGTCAATTTTGTAGGACGATACACCGATATATGATCATTTAAAACTTTTGTTGGCTACAGAATTCATCTCCTAATCACTCTCAGCCACATTAGCTCATGATTCTTCTTTCAACATAAGTTACTGATGTCATTCTGGCTTCAAACAAAGTTACTTATATTACGATATTTACCGAAGCTGGAGAATGGAGTGTTTCTGAGAAATAGATCCCGGCCGTTCACGAAAAAATAATTCAGTTCCAGGAATTGTAGGGAATTTTGGCACCGTATGATTTCAACATTGGAATGTTCTTACCTACATGTACTTTTTCAACAATGTGTGATATCTTATATATTTTCATCGAAACAGGTTTCCAACGATGTTTCTGAGAACGCATCTTGGACATTTTGATTCCTTACATAGATTCTTTAAGTAGATTGCAATCAAGAATTTTATATTTATTTATAAATTTAATATTTCGGAAAACAAAGATTATATTTTTCTGGAAAAGTGACGGAAATATCTTGGCACATGAAATATTGGCTCATTAATTTCTCATTTACTATGGCCCTGTTAAGTTCAAAGAAGGTAGGTAACGCTTAATTCGAGCTATTGACAAACGGTTCCTGTTCTTAATGGACGTTTTTTTATCCACGCTAAGCGCATATTACGGAATGTGATTTGCATGTGATACGGGAAATGGAACTATCCAAATGTTTATCGTCACAGAACGAATTTCTCGGTAACCGCATTAAGTTCTTAGAAAAATATTATATAATATTCCTTGGGTTTATGACCTAAAGAGTGGATTTTAAAGTACTAAAATTATTTTGCTTTGATTTTATCTGAGGTATCTAGCAGCGAAATTACTTTTAGTCCAGAAACTAACATTAATATTTCGCCACTTAATTTATTGGTTGGAATTATAGCCAGACGAAATTCAGATGGAGTCTCCAATTAAAAAATATTAAGAGCCCAGCATTACTGACGTGCAAATCACCCAGAGGGTGCTATGCGTCAGTAATGCTGTCGGTTATATAATTTTTCATCGTCAGTAATCACCTATGAACCCCGTTATTAATTATGAATATCGCTTTTCAACAAAATTCATGTTACCTTTGGTCTTTTATTCCGATTTTGTTTCAAAATAGTCCCATATCAGGAAAAGATAATTGGTCATTAGATCATCCGCTGAAATACGACTTAGCTGTTGAAATTTTTCATTGCATACTTCATTGTGAGCTCACAAGTTGCATATGGTACTTTAGCACGCCCAAGTTTCATTCTCACTGAAGATAAATGTAACTCATTCTTCCTCGAGTAAAATTTAATTTCTCTCCCCCGTTTTTGTATCAGTTGATATTAAGAATAAATAACTGCGTGGGTATTTTATAAGAATTTTTTCATCGTAAGTTAAACTATATTACTCCTGAAAGTTGCCTTTGGCTGAGTTGATTTTTGGGGCACGCAATTTATATTTCATGTAAAATCCGGCGATTCATGATTAAAAACCACTTTGAGGAAGAAATTAGAAAAAAATACTTCTTGAAATGCGTACATTAGAGTTAGAACACAAGTTTAAATAATTAACATTATCGATTCATTAAATCTCTGCCTTTGAGCATAAAAGGGTGGATGAATGAGAGTGACAGTAGTGGGATGCTAATGAATGATATTGAATATTCTAGTACTTTACCTTCCCCAATGAGTTATGGTTAAAACCATAGGAGAAAGGCAATGAAGGTGGGAAAAGCGATTAGAGGAGATAATGACAGAAAAGGGGATGCTGAAGGTCGTGATAGAAGAGTAACAAACACACTGGAAATACATTGAAAGATAAAAGATATTTAAGCACAATGAAGGATTGATGAAAATGTTTAGAACCACCGAAGGAAGTAGCCAGGAAAAACGAAAGGAGTTTATTCTGAAGGATATCCGCAATATATGTATGCATATGCATGATAGTTGTTAGGGACAGTCAAAAACTTACGGTTAATAGGTAGATTACCTAAGGATGATGATGACGCGTTGCTGTCTACAGGAAAGTGTGATATGTGAATTAATGCTCATATATATATAATCATCACAGTAATCAACCCGAAGTCGGTTTGGGAGGTGAGGGTAGAGCTCACCCAGTGCTAAGTCTAACTGAAATTCACACGGTAGCCACCGGTCAAGGAAAGGGACATGGCGGACACTAAAAGGTCTTACTGGAGGAACGCGAAAAATTCTACACAGCTTGGGTGAAGCTGAGGGTGCTTAGAAGCATCACAGGGATTCGAACCCGGGCCCTCCGGCCAGCAGTCCAGCGCTCTAACTACTGGACTACCACGTCCCTCATATATAAAACGTTTACTTGATAATACGTGCATTTTAAAGTAGGAAATGACTCACTATAGACTTTTCTGAAGTCTATAGTCATTCAGCATTATATCTGTTTTCTGCCAATAAAATAAAATTGCCGACTTGAAAATTTATTTTTTTAATTTCCACATTCAACACCCGATGAAAAAAAAATAAATTGAATGTACTTGGTCCATGGCCATTAAAAAATACTTTTAAATTTTATTTTCAATCAACTCACCGACCATTTACTTGATGTCTGTCATTAATTAAGCAACGAAAATTATAAATGTAGCAGATTTTCGTCCGTAAATATGTGCAGTTCCAAACATGGTTGGACGTTATTTGAATATTGCAATAATTATATGAGCACCATGCAATAATTATATGAGCACCATGCCTCCAAAGCCAAATAACTAATTCATTGCGTAGGTGTGTGAAAACTGGAAATTATAATACACGAACTACAAATATGCTTAATTTCATGACTCTACTTGCTTAAATTTTTTATTGATCATTAGGTACGTGAATTTGAGACCGAAGTCAATTTCTGCCGCGGAGAATTTATGCCTTTTAGGAATTGGTGAACCAGGAAATCGTTAAATGAGTTTCCGGCCTTCTCTAAGAAAACTTCCCTTCCCACCGCTCCCTGTCCACTGAACGACCAAGGGTGGTGAAGCCCTTGAAACAGCGATGCAATGGGTTTCGTTCTCTCGTTTCACGTCGTTACATGGAGGAGAACCAGATTATAAAAAAGTTATCCGTGAAGCAGACTGAATTTCAACGGTCGCCTTGATGTAGATGGCCGCACGTACTTAAACGCATTTCACACGGGTGTCACGCCCGAGTCCTTGCTGGCTCGCTGAGATGGTTGAGTTTGATGGTTCAAGCATTCCCACCCGAACCCTATTACCCTCGGTAGGGTCCGGTCGAGAGCGTACAAGAATCCCACTTCGGATGGCAACACCAAGACAAACAACGCCTACGTGTGTGGCTATTAAAAAAAGAAATCCCAAAAGAGTGGTGTCGCGAATGCCAAACAGGTGGGCTTGTGCTGCGTTGCGTTGCGTTGGGGGACGCGATTATCATTCCGTGCACATTCCGGCGATGCGTGATTCAAAAGCACACTGAGGGCACGTGCTCGCTTTGTCTCCGCCTCCGCGGACGATCCTCATCGCGGCTAACGACTGGGGTTTTGAAGTGCGCTCGGAATAATATAATTAGTCCTGCCGGGTCACGCGTGGCCGCCGTGAAAAGAACGGGAACGTGGGCGGCAGCAACAGCGGAGTCTCCTCAAGGGACAGCCCTTGGGTCAGCGTGCCCAGTATGGGTCGAAGCCAGCTGGGAGAAAAATGAATGTTGTTGGTATCTTGGTGACTTATGAGCTCTTTCTATCCCATCATTTATTTATTTATTTCTCAAGTATTCCAAATCAGCCACCATTGGCCTTTTACATTGAATATATAACAAATAAATATATTAATGAACAAAATAACACTAAAAATAAAATCGAGAAAGAATTTGGAATAATGACTGGCGGTAAAAGCTAAAACTAATGTCACTTAGACAGCAGTATTAGGAGGCAAGAAGTTTTTTGATGCGACCGGTAAAAGTG